>AWOL01S0080973.1:34124-46173 GCA_000715115.1 Nicotiana otophora | reverse complement strand
CAAATCCCGATTTCGAGGTCGTTTACTCGAAATCACACCTTAGTAAATTCTTCCAACTTAAAGCTTCCGAAATGAAAATTTTCTTTCTAAATCAACTCCGGACTTCCCGAAATTCAATTTCGACCACACGTACAAGTCATAATACCTGAAGGGAAGCTACTTATGACCTCAAACTGCCGAACGATGCGCTAGGGCTCAAAACAACCGGTCGGTTCATTACATTCTCTCCCACTTAAACATATGTTCGTCCTCGAACGTGCTAAGAACTATTCTGGAGTTANGGTCTTTTATTTTGGGGCATTGTCTTTGAAGATTTAGGAAGAGAAAGTAGTCTCATACCTTTAATACATCTTCAAGGTGAGAATTAAATGCCTTTCTTTGGTAGTTTTGGTTCCTTTATTACATCTTTTAACCCCCTAACATTATAGAATTCATAGATTTCTGAAGCAAATCTCAAGGACACTTCAAGAAGCTCAAACCTTGAAAATTCTAGGGTTTGACAAAGAGGTAATCCCTTCACTCCAAACTTAGGTATTATACTCCATAGACATAGTAGAGTATATTTATGAAGGTAGAATTATATTTAAACATCTACTCATGAAACCCTAGGAGCGTTGGTTGGTAAGGATGATGAATAGTGGTGGGTCTTGTTTGAATGATGTTATTTTAAGCTTCTAGTGGAACGACTAGATCCCATAATATGTTTAATAAAAGATTTGGAGTTAAAATTCAAGGGTTGACCTTCAAATGATGAAATGGGAATTTTTGCTCAACTTATGAAATTGGATTAAAGTGTTAAACACTTAGTTGGTTAAGTTGGTATTGTTATGACGCGTTATTGAATTACGTGAGTTTGTATAGGTAGATTGTGGCTTGTTGGAATTATTGGTCCATTTGGGGTAAGGTTGGAAGCAATTTGAGGTATGTTGAAACTTATTATTCTCAGAGCTTTTCTCCAAACTCATATTGTAACATGATTAAATTGAGTTTCTAAATGTGAGTCCTAGCTTGTGGGGGATGAGCGAGTTGGGATTGTACCATTTCTTGCATCATAAAAGATTTAAGTGCTATGAATATTATTTTCTTGAAATGTTATTCAAATTTTAAAAATAAATAAATATAGAATAGCACTTGTAGTATTTCGAAATGGAAATATATGAGTTGTAAAATATCTTGGATTTACTATTCTCAAATAGTTGATTTGGCTACAAATATCGTCATTGATAAATGTAAAGGTTTTTTGAGAGTTACTTAAGTTTACTAAAATTGACCTTGGATACTTTTCCTCATTAGGTCATGCAACTACACGTGCCGGTGTAGGTGTAGAACCTACCTTACGGTTGGGAACTACGGCAGAGTACTTCCCATTAGGGGGTACTATTGTGCTACTTTATTAGCACGACTGAGTTGATTTGTGCATACAACGATAAGACAACCTGAACAAGTAGGGTATATGATACTTGTCACTAGGTACATAACCTAGTTGACCTTCTTTCGTGTCGGTGATGGTATAGTGCTCCCGGTAAATGAAAAATCTAACATGATTTGCAAAGATTAATGCTAAAGGAAGACTTTGAAATATGTTTTACCATATTATTTTATTTTATTTTCTAAATTGTTAATTGATATGAAGGCTTCTTTTTTATGTCAATTGTTATTGCATATCTTATTTCTTCTTAAGTCTTGTCCTACTTTCTTTTTAGGGAAGGTTCACGATTTGTGTTAGGCATGTGGAGCTTAGGCCTTTCGGCCACATTTCCATTTCAGTTTTTCGGGGCTGGACCTGAGCAGCTTGGACCGCGTGGTTAGGGTAGCTCTACATTTTCTGTTGACGGTTTTGGTGACACTCCACACTCGAACCCGTTGAGAACTTTATTATATTATTATCCTTTTAAGCCAAGGTTATGCCTTGGTTGGCTATTTCATTCCGTATCATAGAGATTTCATAGACAATAGTAGTATTCATTTTGGGTTGTAATCCTTTGGTTATTGTCACGACCCAAAATCCATTAAAGGTCATGATGGCGCCTAACTTGGCAGTGAGAAGCTTTAACGGGTCCTTGACCCTACTCACGAATAAATATGTGAGTTATAATTTCTTTAACGAAAACCTTTCAATAAAACATACATATATATATATTGCAGACACAAATAACGAGTCTATCACTCTACGCATGTCTAGTCTCAAGTCATAATGTGAAATAAAAGAATTAAACAACCAAAGATAATCTCTATAGTGCAAGTATAGCATGGTGTGAACCTAAGTCTACCCGGACAATAACATGAATCTAGCTACATACGGACTCTTGTCACCTCATAGGTACATAGCCCTCGCATCAAGTTACACATATTAAATATATCACCTAGGGGTAGTTTCCCCCTCACAGAGTTAGGCAGGAGACTTACCTTGGCTCAAAGCTTACTTTTCGATCCATAATTGTGTTTTAAACCCTCCACTTGGTGCCAAACGACTCGAAACTAGTCAAATGACATTTAAAATAGTGAATACTTGTTTAAGAGTTCATTTCCTAACTATTAAAGTGATTTTCCAACCCAACTTGAGGAATTCCTAAAGTCAACCCCGGGCCCACGTGCCCGGATTCCGGAAATATTTGAAGAAAATTGTTACCCATAACCTCATGAATTGAAATATATAATGTTTATCTAATTCCATAATCATTTTCGTGGGTTAATCCCATTTTTATCAAAACCCTAGGTTTTTCATCTAAACCCTTGATTTCACCAATTTTTACATATTAATCTACCCCTAATGTGTGTATTTAACTCATGTTGTGTAGAAATTACTTACTTCAAAGTGTTAGGTGAAAACCCTCTTCCAAAAGCTCCAAAACTCGCCCAAGTCCAAAATCATCATACGAACCTGTTGGAACCTTCAAATCCCGATTTCGAGGTCGTTTACTCGAAATCACACCTTAGTAAATTCTTCCAACTTAAAGCTTCCGAAATGAAAATTTTCTTTCTAAATCAACTCCGGACTTCCCGAAATTCAATTTCGACCACACGTACAAGTCATAATACCTGAAGGGAAGCTACTTATGACCTCAAACTGCCGAACGATGCGCTAGGGCTCAAAACAACCGGTCGGTTCATTACATTCTCTCCCACTTAAACATATGTTCGTCCTCGAACGTGCTAAGAACTATTCTGGAGTTATCTGAAATCACCGTTTAACACCTCGTGCACCTACCCGTGCTACCACAACTCAGTTGAGCACATTAGCTCGAGTCAATCTGAAGATCTTCCCCTTTATTTAGTCAAGTAAGCCTTAGAGTCCAATTACAACATCCGGAATTCTCCACCAGGCATGTTTCCAACATACGAACACCGTATCAATCACTACACACTGCACCAAACACGATTGTATACCATTACTGAATTCTTACCATGCACTGCGTAACTAATTTGCCCAATGCAATCTTTCCAAAGCACAACAACTAAAATTTGCACTGACTCGAAGCCCGTAGTGTACCTCATGACAAATTAAGCCTTGCTTTGACTCTCGCAATACTGCCACGACAGAGAAGATATGTAGAACTCATAACCACCTGCCAAATCACAATTTATGGAGTCTCTCCTCCCGACGAGAATCATTACCTTATTCTGGAGTGAATAACAATATTTACTCTTTAATATGACTTATATAAAGCTGATCGCACTGATCCCAAGTCCAATAATCTCATTTCACCCAGTACAAGTTGCTCATGCAATAATCCACCTCAGATACTACAAAAGCCACACATGATGCCACGTTGTGCTAACAAGCTACAAACTCGAATGTGATAAATAAGGAAAACGAACTCTAGAATGAACTACTAAATCCACGTAACTAATTTAATAACTGAAAAGCTGTTATGAACATTCCTCATAAATAAGACATAAAATACACAAGAATAGCTATGGGAAACTGTACTCAACGTCACACTGTTGCGGCATGCAACCCGATCCACACAGGATACCGTTGCGGCGTGCAACTTGATCCAACCATGATTCCTGTGGGGGCGTGCCACTCGATCCAAACAACATATTAGTGGCGGCGTGTCACCCGATCCACACATAATAATAAATAGGGAAATACCCATCAAGCCAGAAATATTTATACCTACAAAATAGCCGAATATTAACCACAAGCACGCGAAGTGCATAATACAAACCCTAGGGAGACGGATATCGCCATACGCTACGAAACTCAAGCACAACTAAGGTGCAATAAATGACTTGCATCTTGAGAGCCATCATGCTCTCACAACACCACAAGCTACATGGATCTCAATACAAGTGCGAATAATCAAACCACCTCACAACCCATATGGCACGATAGAGATTACACTAAATAGCTGACGACAGAAATAACATCCCAGGACCGAAAACTCCTCCGCAAGCAACTCTATGCTAAAATGAACACACTCGGCCCAATATAGAGTACACACTCACATTTAGATGCATTCACATACCTCAAGCCGATTCTGATCATACTATACTGAAATAATAACCTTTCAAGGATCCACCCCCAAGAATAACCGTCAAATCCGGAACAAACCTCCACAATTCATAACCAATTGAACAGAGCGCCCTTTAGGCACAAATTCTTACATTAGCGATAATACCACAATCTCCATACTTGGTTCCAATCTCCAATAAATCAAGTGACTACATGTCACACTTATACAATCCTCCCATGGGATACGCTCACACGGCCTTCCGCACCAGGTAACAAGTCTGCACATCCATACCACCGGTCACACTAATGTCATAAAGCGAATCAAGGATTTGCAAATTAGTACACAAAGCCTCTTACACATGACACTGATCTCAGGTGACGCTGCAGACAGTACCAGCTTACTCTAAACTTCTAAATTCTTGCCGACACCAAACTGCAATCTTGATCCTCAACTTCTAATTTCCAAGCCGCTCACTGCATCTTACATGCCAATATGTGAGAGTATAAGAATTTCATCATAACTCCTGAACCACTAGTAGGATACATACTTCATCATAAAGGAATATTTCATTTAACTCATTTCAGGAGAACCATAGCAACACGTGACCGAATTCACATAACTGCAGAATTACAATCCTCTAGTAGTGGTCTAAACCGCCATAACTCTTCCGGGATCCGTCTACACATAACAAGCCATAATACTTGAATTCCTCCAAATAAAATCAATGTCGTCAAGCCTCACATGTACCCCCACAAATCACGTGTATAACTTCACATGCTGAAGGAACTGATCGTTGCCACCACCATGCCAATTCAACCATTGCTAACCGATCTGACTTCTCCTAATGTACTCTAGACTTACCTTAGGAATAATAATAGCTCCATTTCAAACATAACGAACCCAAATCCACACTCATCCGGGGTGACCTCATTTCACGAGACAATGTTGTCTCAAAACCCACGAACCATCTCATACCCTCCTTGTGCGCATATTCGCATCATCAACTGGTATACCCATTCTGATAATTTCTCTATGAATCTAAAGTTATTTCCTCTTATTCCTCTCTATGAATCAATATCCTTGTACATCACCTCTACACGAAGCATAAACTCCGAGTCTTCCCAAAGCCTGAACATGAATCGACAAGGCCAAATATAGCACACATTCCCCCAAATCCTTTTCTCGAATTACCACTAATATTTTCTTGCTTTAGTCGTAGTAAACCACCAATATGTCGATAACCAGAAACCTCACAAGTAGACAACTATGCAATCTAATCGTAGACGGTGGGGCTCTCCCACTTAGCTTGACGCTACAATTGCATAACCCCGGAACCCACCAAAATTCCTTCTTCCTCATTAACACAATCTCGCACAATCGACCAGCCAAATTCCTCGGAATCTTCCTGTTAAATATTTCATGAACATTCTGAATCACTAGCCACATTCACATATTCGACCTCTTACTAGATAGGAAGTAAAATTCTTCGTAGAAGCATCATCAATACCACTCAACCACTAGCATGCTCAATGGAGCTAACCCACCTGTGGAAAGTCCATGCCGACACCTTTCAACGACGCTGCACTGAGTACAATTACTATGAAATCCTTAAACCATTCTGAGCCTGTGCTCATTCACCAGCTGAACCATCCTCAAACCTTCTCCTTTAGGCAGCTTCCCTACTTCTGCTTTTCATACTTAACCTACTAGTAATTCAACCACCGCGAGACTCCCTTCCAGCATGTCCTTCCTCATCCTTCGCTGCCCAGTTGTTGCCTTAAATCAAAATCCATCTCTATAGCACTTGGATTAATAGATCGCTACCAACTTTAAACCACCTCGAAGATCACCTTTCTCGAGCCATTAACACTAGTAATATTGATTCGATTCTGAACCACAGCACACCACGATCTCTGACAGCCGCTTCTACAGCACCATTCCACCATACCCTGCCCCGAAGGCGAATTGAAGAAAACCATAACACCGACGAACTTAACACATTCAAAAATGACAATGACACCACATCATAGATGAAAATTCCACCACGCTCGGAAATACCAAATCTCGTTACTCCATCAACCCAAACGTGAACACTCATAGTTCGATTGCCTTTTCTCTGCTGAAAATAAAATACTGAACCTCTTAATCATGCACTGAGAAAAACCTCCTTTCAAGTTATTCACTGCCCCGACACATGAATCATCATAACAACCAATGCCTAACTTCAAAACCATAGGAATTGCTGATAATGAGCTGAAACGATAGGACAGCCTTCCGCAAGGCGACGACATTAGCCCAATTGAATATGCAGGGAGAAATATCTTGCACTACATCTGTAGTACTATTAAAATTCCTCGATTCCCAATTGATAACAAGTGCTTCACGTCATATAAGATTGAGTAGGAAAGAAATAAAGGCACAAGCCTCAAAGGAATCAAATCGCACGATGAGGAATCAAGAAGGGAAGTGCTTCTGTCAGCCCTGTAGCCTCTCGAAGATAAGTACAGACGTCTCCGTACTGATCCGCAAGACTCTACTAGACTCGCTCATGACTCATGAGATCTAAATGAACCTAATGCTCTGATACCATGTTGTCACGATCCAAAATCCATTAAAGGTTGTGATGGCACCTAACACCACTGTCAGGCAAGCCAACAATAAAAGTTTAACTTAATTACTCATTTTAGTATTGTTTTTTGAAATCGTAAATTTCCTTCAATTAAATAGTAAGAGATAAAATTTTACAGAGTAAATGATAATATCTTCACAACAACAATATGGAACAACCCATAATCATACCCAAAATCTGGTGTCACAAGTGCATGAGTATTTACTAGGAAGTAAAATAAAATACAACATCTGTCCGGAATACAAATTGGACAGGAGAATATAAATAACTTTGAAGAAGACTCTGCTATCTGCGGATCGTAACATGAAATGCAGCTCACGGTAAGTCCTCGCATCATCCGTGCCTCCGCGCAAAGGACCACCAGACATAAAATTACCTGCACAAAAATGTGCAGCAAGTGTAGTATGAGTACGTAAATCAACGTGTACCCAGTAAGTATCTAGCCTAACCCCGGAGGAGTAGTGACGAGGGGTCGACATCGACACTCACTAGTGGTCCAATAATATCAGGTACAGTAAAGAGGTGAACAAATATGAGGCAGAGTAAATAAATAAAATAAACGAGTATAAATACGCGGTACAATTCTCCTCTTTACAATAGGCTCAAGCTCTCAATTAGCAAATTTTCTCCTCAATCGGAGCATACATATAAATATATAGTGGACCTCACCAAAATGGATCGTTATACTTCAAATCAGGAAGAACTCACAGATACACTGGCTTTTTGCCAAAGGTTACACACGATTTCATGAGGATATATTCTAGAAATGTCGAGGCGTACGACCCGATCCCATCATAATATGTGCATTGTCGAGGGTCGAACGGCACGAACCATAGATGCAACTATTAACCTAACGAGGCAAACGGCCCGCTCCCATGAGAGTACGGTACATAAATCCTGCCGAGGCGAACGGCCTGATCCTATTAGAGTGAGAAGCTTTAACGGGTCCTTGACCACACTCACCAATAAATATGTGGGTTATAATTTCTTTAACGAAAAACCTTTCAATGAAACATACATATATATATCGATGACGCAATTTCATAAGAGGAGTACAATTGTTTTGTAACTAATCATGAAAGGCGTGAAGTTTCTACAATAACGATTCTATCACTCTACGCATGTCTAGTATCAAGTCATAATGCGAAATAAAAGAATTAAACGAGCAAAGATAATCTCTATAGTGCAAGTATAGCATGGTGTGAACCTAAGTCTACCCGGACAATAATATGAATCTAGCTACGTACGTACTCTCGTCACCTCGTACGTACGTAGCCCCCAATCAAGTTACACATATTAAATATATAACCTAGGGGTAGTTTCCCCCTCACGGAGTTAGACAGGAGACTTACCTCGGCTCAAAGCTTACTTTCCGGTCTACAATTGTGCTTTAAACCCTCAACTCGTTGCCAAACGACCCGAAACTAGTCAAATAACATTTAAAATAGTCAACACATGTTTAAGAGTTCATTTCCTAACTATTAAAGTGATTTTCCAACCCAAATTGAGGAATTTCTAAAATTCACCCCGGGCCCACATGCCCGAATTTCGGAAAGTTTTAAAGAAAATCGTTACCCATAACCTCATGAGCTCAAATATATGATTTTTATCTAATTCTATAATCATTTTCGTGGGTTAATCCCATTTTTATCAAAACTCTAGGTTTTTCATCTAAACCCTTGATTTCACCAATTTTTACATGTTAATCTACCCCTAATCTGTGTATTTAACTCATGTTGTATAGAAATTACTTACCTCACAGTGCTAGGTGAAAACTCTCTTCCAAAAGCTCCAAAAATCGCCCAAGTCTAAAATCATCATACGAACCTGTTGGAACCTTCAAATCCCGATTCCGAGGTCGTTTACTCGAAATCACACCTTAGTAAATTCTTTCAACTTAAAGCTTCCGAAATGAGAATTTTTTTTACTAAATCAACTCCGGACTTTCCGAAATTCAATTACGACCACACGTACAAGTCATAGTACCTGAAGTGAAGCTACTCATGGCCTCAAACTGCCGAACGACGTGCTAGGGCTCAAAACGACCGGTCGGGTCGTTACAATTACTCATATGGCATGCATGAATGAAACATTCTTTTATCTATATGAAATTCTTTTTCAAAGAAAAATATTTACTTAAAGATATTATTCATGTCTTGTTTTATATATTAAAATAATTATACTTGAAAAGGCTTTCACATCCTCCTGTTAGGCACATAGGTGAGTATTAATCTATGGGATGGTTCACTCGGGTCGGGTAGAGTACCGAGTGTCGGTGGTTAGTATCAGAGCCCTAGATTATAATTTGAGTACTAGGAAGTCTATAAATCGTGTCTGCTAGAATTATCATTATTGGTGTGTTGTGCACCACACTTATATCGAGAAGGCTATATGGACATTATAAGAATACTTCACTTTTTCTTCTTATTCTAGAATCGTGCAATACAGCTAAGAAATACTTCCTAACCCGTATGGTATATCTATTAGCAGAAGATGGTGAACAAGCGTGGCAGTAATATGAACCGGAAAGCTTCTCCTATATCCGATGCGGCTTCGGGAGGGGTATCCGCTAGACCTAGGGGCCGACCTCCGAAGGCTACAAGAGCATGGACTATGCCAGTTTCAATGGCTCCAAGGATGGTCCAGGAGCTCGAGGAAGAAGTTGATGAGGCACCTACTCCACCTCCAGAACCAAATCACTTGGAAAAGACCCTCACTGTTATTAGAAAAGCCATAGATACTTTTGCTGACCTCATGGCTATGCAGACCCAACAGAACCTTCAAATGGGTATTCAGTAACTCCAACAAGGAGGGATGAAAGCACCAGTGGTTGAAGACATGGCGCAGTTGGCCATGAAATTCGTGAGACTTGAGCCGCTAGTTTTCATTGGTACAAATCCTACTGCTGAGCCTCAAGACTTCTTGGACGAAGTTGAGAAAGCCACTACTTTGCTTGAAGTTAAAAACTACCAGGTGGTTCGATTGGTAGCCTACCAGTTGAAAGACATTGCTGACCTCTGGTTCAAAGGGGTAGAGAAAAGTCGACAGGAGGATGCACCTCCAATGATTTAGGCGGAGTTTAAGAAGATCTTCATTAAGAAGTGGTTATCACAGGGAGTGAGGGTTGCCCTTGAGATATTGTTTGAGACCTTAAAGCAGGATAACATGACTGTCCTATAGTATAGCATCAAATTTGAGAAGTTATCCCGTTATTCCCCCACCTCATCCCCACCGAGGATAAGAAGATTGATCACTTTGTTCGTGGCTTGATTCCGGGTATTATAAAGGATACAACTAGTGGGAGAAAAAACACTACCTTTACTGACTTTGTGGATCTAGTAATGGATCTCAAGAGGATTCATCAAGAGGAAAGGGCCAACATGAAGCAGAACAAAAAGGCCCAGATTTTTTGTACTTTCAGTGCAGTGCCTAGTCCGGGCAAGGGACAGAGCAAAATAGGGCCATCTGGCCCACAGTAGTCTAGGATGCAGACAACTTTCAGTAGCCCTACAGTGGCATACAGTTCCGGACAGGGAGGCCTGTTGGCCCAAGTAAAGGATAGTTTTGAAGATTGACAAAGGAACTCAGGGATGAACCAAGTCCATCACTGATAGGCACAGACACGGGTAGATTCAAAGCACGTGAGATGCACATACAGGAGATAAATGAAATCTGGCATAATAATAGATATCTCCTGATCAAAAAGATCATATAATTGATAAGGAGAAGGACTCTTTACTCAACAAGAACATTATCCAAGATAAGGAAGGAGTTAGGAGTTGAGATTAACTAGAACTCTTCCACCAAGGAAGAGTAGCATTAGAACTATAGTTATTTCTTCATATACTAACTC
The DNA here is from genome assembly GCA_000715115.1 of Nicotiana otophora. NCBI lineage: Eukaryota > Viridiplantae > Streptophyta > Magnoliopsida > Solanales > Solanaceae > Nicotiana > Nicotiana otophora. Next base: position 35,231 of record AWOL01S0080973.1, on the reverse strand, counting down.
TATATATTGCAGGATGTTCTCACTCTACAGGAATGCACAAAAGCAGAAGCTAAGCGTGAATTGAGAGCAAAATAACAAGGTATTTTGCAAGCAGTTCGTATGTGATTCAAGTGTGCGAACCTGAAGCTACATGAACCAGATAGAAGAACCAGTTCCAAGTGTCTGTTTTTTATTTTAGTTCAATTGTAGTAGGTGTTTTCATATTGTACCTTTCAGCTTTATCTAGAGGCAATTGTAATAGGTACTCAGAGTATTCAAGTTAGAGTTAACTTGAATTTGTCGCAACAGTTAAAGACTGTGTGCCAAAAAGGATTAGCATTAATCCTAGGTTTACAAAAGTGTTTTGTAAATGCAGTTTTTGGCTCAGTGATTTAGTGAAGCGTTTTGGGAAAATTCTACTGGAAAGTAGGGCGTGATGTTTTCACCTTTTGAGCCAGGTGTTTTCCACGTAAAAATCCTTGTGTTCTTTAATTTCTACATTCATTATTTTGCAACTGTAGTATAAGGAACACATAGAAGAACTATGTCCTTCTATAATCTGTGCACATGAAAAATTGGATGCCACACAAATCATCCCCCCCCCTCCTTATGTGGTATTGAAGTTAAAATATCAATTGGTATTAGAGTAGGTTATCCTTAAAGAGGCTAACACCTTAGGAGAAGATCAAGATGAGTTCACTACCTGGAAACTGGGAAGGGCAACCCACTGCTAGGCCACCACTCTTCAACGGCCAGTATTACTCTTGGTGGAAAAACAGGATGAGAGATCACACCATAGGAGAAGACTATGAGCTATGGGACATTATCACAGATGGTCCACTGGCTAATATAAAGAAAAATGCCGAAGGATAAGAGGTGCTAAAAACAAGAGCTCACTGCACTGCTGACGACTTGAGGAAATGGGAGAAGAATGCTACAGCCAAGAAATGGCTTGTTTGTGGACTCGGTCCAGATGAGTACAGTAGAATCCAAAGTTGTACCATTGCTAAGAAAATCTGGGACACTTTGCAAGTGGCCCATGAAGGAACACCTCAAGTGAAGAGGTCCAGAGGAACACTACTATATTCTCAATATGAGAATTTCACCATGAAGGAAGGGGAAATCATC
>AWOL01S0080973.1:12893-32763 GCA_000715115.1 Nicotiana otophora | reverse complement strand
TGCTAAGGAAATCTGGGACACTTTGCAAGTGGCCCATGAAGGAACACCTCAAGTGAAGAGGTCCAGAGGAACACTACTATATTCTCAATATGAGAATTTCACCATGAAGGAAGGGGAAATCATCCAAGAGATGTATACAAGGTCACCACACTGACAAATGAACTTAAGTCTCTTGGAAGGATTATTTCTGAAGAAGACAGAGTTGAGAAGATTTTGACAAGGGTTTTGTCAGTTACTTGGGAGAGTAAAATCACTGCCATTCAGGAATCAAAGAACATTGCCACTCTTAGGTTGGATGAGCTAATTGGAAATCTCACTGCTTATGAACTTAGAAGGAAAACCATGAAGATGGATGTACCCAAGAAGGAAAGGAATGTCTATGACCACAAAGGACTTCAAGAAGTATCTAATGAGAGGAAAGGGTTCTTCAAGAAATGGAGGCTACAGCAAACCAAAGGTTACTGAAAAACAGACCAATGAGGGCTGCTACAAGTGTGGGAAAACTGATCACCACATTAAAAAATGCCCTCAATGGGAAATTGAATAGAAGAAGGAAAGAGCTGAACGAAGAAAAAGAAAGAAGGAACAGGTTCATCCCAAGAAGAACAAAGGATCAACAAAGGCTATGGTTGCAGCTTGGGGATAAAGCTCAGATGAGGACTCAGATGATGAAGATAAAGATGAACAAGCACTTATGGCAATTGGAGAATCCGATGAGGAATCTAAAGTAAGTATAATCCATCTAAAAGACAAGATTAAGTTTTTGTCTAAAGAAAGGCTATCTGAGTTACTTCTAGATTTCATTGATGAATCTGAGGATATAAACAATGAAAAGGAACAGTTGTCTAAGGAATGTGTGATTTTAAAAGCAAAGTGTAAGAACCTGGAACTTAGAGTTAGTAAAACTGTAAGTGAATATACTACTCTAAAGTACCAGGTCCATGCACTTGAATCAAAAGTCCTAGAACTTAGATCTAAAAACCTAAAAATGAAATTAGGAACAAGTAAGAAGATAGCTGATTGCACACAACTCACTCTAGAAGAAAATGTAGGTAAACTAAAAGATGAGTGGTATAAGAAGGATGAGCAGGTAAGAATTGTTACAGAGGATCTAGGCAAGGTCAAGCATGAACTAGACAGAACTTGTAAATGGAATAGGTCCTCCGATGCACTGTCATGGCTACAGAAACATCATAGTAAAAATAGAAGAGGAATTAACTTTGGGAATCTGCCACCTAAATGGGATCCCAAAAGCAAGTATCTCACATAAGACTGGTCACTATAAAAGTGAATGCACTGTAAAAGAAAAGGCTAGTCAAAAGAATAAAAAGTCTCCTCAAGGGAAAAATAGGCTGTCGGGTTGGGCTAAAAAGAATTTGATTCATCCTTTTGCCTATAGAAAGGGACCCAAACTAGTTTGGGTTCCTAAGACTAACCCCTAATTTCCTTTTGCAGGTCCAAGTGAAGGGGAGCAGCTATATATGGTACATAGATAGTGGTTGCTCATAGCACATGACAGGAAGCAAGAATCAGTTCCTTTCACTTGAGGACCTCAAAGGAGGTAATGTCTCCTTTGGAAATGGGAAGAAATGTGAGATCATTGGGGTTGGTAAGGTAGGTAAGACTGACTCTCACTCGATTGAGAATGTCTATTTGATAGATGGCCTAAAATACAGTCTAATTAGTGTATCACAACTGTGTGATAGAGTAGCATTCACCTCTACTAAATGCTTTGTGATTAATCTTACCACTAACAAGATTGTTTTGCAGCGAAAAAGAGTGAACAATATATATATATTATAGATCTATCCACACTGTCAGAAAATAAACTCACTTGCTTAAGTGTGTTGGACAATGATCCCCTCATTTGGCACAAGANAAAGAATAAAAAGTTTGTTCAAGGGAAAAATAGGCTGTCGGGTTGGGCTAAAAAGAATTTGATTCATCCTTTTGCCTATAGAAAGGGACCCAAACTAGTTTGGGTTCCTAAGACTAACCCCTAATTTCCTTTTGCAGGTCCAAGTGAAGGGGAGCAGCTATATATGGTACATAGATAGTGGTTGCTCATAGCACATGACAGGAAGCAAGAATCAGTTCCTTTCACTTGAGGACCTCAAAGGAGGTAATGTCTCCTTTGGAAATGGGAAGAAATGTGAGATCATTGGGGTTGGTAAGGTAGGTAAGACTGACTCTCACTCGATTGAGAATGTCTATTTGATAGATGGCCTAAAATACAGTCTAATTAGTGTATCACAACTGTGTGATAGAGTAGCATTCACCTCTACTAAATGCTTTGTGATTAATCTTACCACTAACAAGATTGTTTTGCAGCGAAAAAGAGTGAACAATATATATATATTATAGATCTATCCACACTGTCAGAAAATAAACTCACTTGCTTAAGTGTGTTGGACAATGATCCCCTCATTTGGCACAAGAGACTTGGACATGCAAGTTTGAGTCAACTCAACAAATTAGTCTCCAAGGACTTGGTGATAGGACTGCCTAACATCAAGTTCAAGGAAGACGAAGTTTGTGAGGCTTGTACAAGGGGGAAGTAAGTAAGATCCTCCTTTAAATGCAAGAAAGTGGTAAGTACCACCAGAACGATGGAACTGGTCCATATGAATCTCTGTGGTCCAATGAGAACATTTAGCAGGGGTGGTAAAAGATACGTGATGGTGCTTGTGGATGATTACTCTAGGTTTACTTGGACATTATTTTTAACATCTAAAGATGAAGCATTTGACATGTTTACTTCTTTTGTTAGAAAAACTCAGAAACAACTAGGTAATCAACTTGCATCAATAAGGTCTGATCATGGCACTGAATCTGAAAATGCTAAATTTACTAAATTTTGTAATGAGCATGGCATAGATCATAATTTTTCTGCTCCTAGGACTCCACAACAAAATGGAGTAGTTGAAAGAAAGAATAGGACACTTGAAGATATGGCTAGGACTATGCTTCTTTCTAGTAAACTGCCCCATAGCTTCTGGGCAGAAGATGTAAATACTGCATGCTACATCATAAATAGATGCATGACTAGACCTCTTGTTTAGAAAACTCCCTATGAGTTACTTAAAGGAAGAAAACCAAATATATCCCATCTTAGGGCATTCGGATGCAAGTGCTTTATGCACAACAATGGTAAAGACTCCCTAGGCAAGTTTGATCTCAGAAGTGATGAGGGAGTATTCTTGGGATATTCTTCACATAGCAAAGCTTATAAAGTCTATAACAAAAGAACTATGTGTGTTGAAGAAAGTGTTCATGTGGTTTTTGATGAAACTAACATTCTTTCTGAGAGACAAGAACATGATGATGAAGCAATTGGGCTGATAAGAAACTTAAATGAAACCACAGCCCAGACTGAAGCTGCATTAGAAGAAGGAACATGTGATGGAACATGTTCTTCCACCTAGAGCAACATGACATGGGGAACAGAACAAAGAGGAAATGATCCCCAAACCTCAATGGAACCTGTCTATAAACTTGTCCCAGAACAACAAAACACTGAAGGAACGTCAAGGGGAAACCAGTTGGTTGTGAAACCTTACAAGTATCAAAGTTCTCATCCCATTGAGAACATAATTACTGATCCAACCTCTGGAATCAAAACCAGATCTTCATTAAAGAATCTTTGTGCTTTTAATGTTTTCTTATCTCTTATTGAACCTAAAAATGTTGTTGAGGCTTTGCAGGATGCAGACTGGGTAAATGCAATGCAAGCTGAACTCAACCAATTTGAAAGGAGTTAAGTTTGGCATCTAGTACCAAGACCCTTGGACAAAACAGTAATTGGCACAAAATGGGTCTTTAGAAACAAACTTGATGAAGATGGAACAGTTACAAGGAACAAGGCAAGATTGGTGGTTCAAGGATATAACCAAGATGAGGGCATAGACTATGATAAAACCTTTGCTCCAGTTGCAAGGTTGGAAGCAATAAGACTCCTTATAGCCTTTGCTGCTTACATGAAATTAACCCTCCACTAGATGGATGTCAAGAGTGCCTTCTTCAAAGGCTATCTAAAGGAAGAAGTGTTTGTCAAGCAACCTCCCGGGTTTGAAAGCAAGAAGAGTCCTGATCATGTGTACAAACTTTACAAAACACTTTATGGGCTCAAGCAGGCGCCAAGAGCATGGTATGAAATATTATCAAAGTTTTTGCTTGATCATGACTACAAGAGAGGTAAAATTGACAATACTTTGTTCTTGAAATAAAAAGGTAAAGATCTCTTGGTAGTTCAGATATATGTTGATGATATAATCTTTGGAGCAACTACTGATAAGTTAAGTAAAGAATTTGCTAAACTAATGGGGAGTGAATTTGAAATGAGCATGATGGGAGAGCTTAATTTCTTTTTAGGCTTACAAATTAAACAAAATTCAAATGGAACTATGATCCATCAACAGAAGTATGTAAACGAGTTGCTTAAAAGGTTTAAAATGGAAGACTCCAAAGCAATTGACACTCATATTGCAAAAGCTACAAAGTTGGATATAGATGAACCTGGTTCATCTGTCAATCAGAAGTTGTATAGGGGAATGATTGGCTCATTGTTGTATCTCACTGCTAGTAGACCTTGCATTATTTTCAGTGTTTGCAAGATTTCAGGCAAACCCGAAGGAGTCTCACTTGACTGTTGTCAAGAGAATTTTGAGATATCTAAAAGGCACCACTGATCTTTGTCTTTGGTATTCAAAAGGTAATAATTTCAATCTTGTGGGATATGCTGATGCTGATTATGCAGGTTTTCTTGTGGATAGAAAGAGCACCTCAGGTATGGCACACTTTCTTGGCTCATGTCTTGTGTCTTGGGCCACCAAAAAGCAAAATTCAGTGGCATTATCTACTGCTGAAGCTGAGTATGTTGATGCTGCCTCATGTTGTGCTCAATTATTATGGATCAAACAGCAATTAATGGACTTTGGAATTGATGTTGGTTGTATCCCCATTTTTTGTGATAACACTAGTACAATTAGTATGACCAAGAACCAGATTTATCATAAGAGAACTAAGCACATAACTGTTAGGTATCACTTTTGAGGGATAACTATAAAAAAGGGTTGATCACTGTGGGATTTTGTGCTACTGCTAAGCAAATAGCTGACATATTCACAAAAGCCCTAAGAGAGATCACTTTGAAAGGAACATGTTAGAATTAGGGATGATTAAGATCACCTAAAAGGACCAGTTCAGAGTACACAATGAAAAAACAAATTGAAAAAAAATTGAATTTTTTTTTTCGGTTAGAAAATCTGAAAATTGTGTACATAATTAGAATAATTTTTGCTCAGTCTCATACTTTCAATAGTATACACTTGTGCCATGTATTAAAATGACTCATTAATCTCTAATGATATTTTCTCTATTTTGGCAAATTTAGACTTACACAAGAGTATTCTTAGTGAAGAACCTGATTCATCAAGATTACACGGTATGTTTTCTACACTTTACACAATTTGAAATAATAATATTTGAATTATAAGCAGAGTTCTACCTTAGTCCAAATTTCTCTTAAACTTATCCAATTAAATTGAACCATTTTCATTCAAGAAATTCCTAACTAAACTAAAACACCTAGATTATAAGGAAGACTCCACCGTCTATTCAAAACTGATATTTCAGTTTGATTAGACTTCTAATTACCCCATTGGTTCTGATGAGCCTGCCATTACCCATTAATTACCCCTTTTTTTAAGTTGATCATCATCTTCTTCCCCCTCTCTTCATAATTCTCAAACCATCGAAAACATCTTTCTATCTTCTTTCAATTTTCAATCTACCTCTCTTCTTTCTTCCAGAATCAAGCACCAAATGACTAATCCTTCTGATAACTCCGGTACACTTCCACCATGCTCTTCATCTTCAACCACTCCTCAGCCTAAGAAATGAAGAGTAAAAATGCTTGCTCGTAAGACCGTGGCTGGCAGCGAATTATCCAAGAAATTAAACGCACAACTGAAAGATAGCCAAGACTAAGAACCCCAGAACTCTGATGACTCCTTCAAGTCTGTGACCGCGGGGGAAAAAATTGGGTCTTCTGATACTGAATGGGTAACCTCTAGCCCAAATACTACTATTGAGGTCATTTCTGAGTTGGCTGAAAATCTAGAGAATAGGTTTATTTTGGTTGGATTTGTGGTGGATGTAGAAACTTCTAAGTCCAGAAGGAGAGGTAGTAAAAATAAAAAGGAAAAAGAAAAAGAGAGTGAGGGTGCTTGTAGTGAATAAAGGGGAATGGGTAAAAGAGTGGTTGATTTTTTACCCACTTCTGATACAGGTAGAATGGCTATTTGTGGAGTAGATAAAGTGGAGGAAAGTGTCAAGAAAATAGGGGGAAGTGTGTCTGGAGAAGCCGCTGAAGTGCTGGTTCAACTTGGGCAAAATGTAGATGAACTTAGTTCATCAGTTGAAGAAACCCTCACAGAACTATTGAGGAAAGTAGGAGACAATTACAATCCCAAGAAGAAGATAACTTCCAAGGCTAAGACCCCTGGCACTGCTAGGGCTAACAAGAAAAGGATGGTTGCCCCTTCCGACACTGTGGAGAGTCCTCCCTCACGAAGAAAAGCCACCAAAAGTCAACTAAAGCAGAGTGAGGAGGAGTTGTAGAAAGCTTTAGATGAAAGCAAGAAGAATAGGATGGACAAAGGGAAAGAAAAGGTGGTAGAGATTGTTGAGGCTGTTGATATGGATGAGATGGACCTGGTCCATCAAGGTGAACAAGTGACTATTGAGGTAGAGGTTCAGATCCCTAAGCCCAAGAAAGCCAAGACTTATTCTAAGAAGTCTACATTTGTACCCCAGTCTGCTAAACCATCTACCTTGGCCAAAAGGACCAGGTCTGCAGTGAAAAACAAACAAGTTACAATTGCTGAAGAAAAAGAATGTAGTGAAGAAGAGGAGGATGAGTCAAACAGTGACAAGGACAAGCTGGCCAAGTTTGGCAAACGAACTATCTTGAAGGGTAGGTTCCTGAAGGATTTGGAGGAAGAAGGGATGGTCATGCTGCTGGAAAAATTAGAGGTGCAAGGGTGGAAGGACATGGTCCTTCAGATAGATGGAAGACTGGCAAGGAATAAAATTGTTGAATTCATGGCCAATGAGGTAAAGGATGGAAGAGTCACCAGCCTGGTGAAAAGGGGTACATATTTCTTTTAATGCAAAGGAGCTGGGTGACATGCTACATGTACCTTCTGAAGGGTACAATGATTACACAAGACAGAAATGGCCAAGCCTAGACACTCTTCCTACTGCCCTGACCATCACCAGAAAATTCTGTGATAATGAAGAAGAAAGTGAGCCCAGGGCCGTCTACAAAAGTGAAATGAATCCCCTCCACAAGGTATTGTTTGAATTTATCAACAAGTGCGTTCTGCCTAGGCAGGAAAGGAGGATTATTGTCAACTTCATGGACTTGGTTTTGATGGAATGTCTGGATAGTGAGAGGCAAATCAATTGACCTGAATTTATTAACCAACTTCTTGATAGGGTTATTAATGGCTCCAAAGCCCATGCAATTCCCTATGGCTTCATTCTCACTATTGTTCTTGCTCATTTTAAGGTGCCACTGAAGAAGTGGGAGATGGCTATAAGCAAAGACCAGTTTGGGGTTAACACCCTGCTCGCTTGTGATTATGAGGTCCATGGCACTCCTAATGAACCTGGTTCATCTAAAAGGACACCAGTAAATAGCAAGGTTAGAGCTTTTGGTGCATGATAATGGGGCAAAGGATGCTGAGATAGCAAGGCTAAAGACACGACTGGCTGAGGTAGAATCTGAGAGAGATGCTCTCCGAACAGAACTTGCAAAGAAAAAGGAGAAGAATGATGGAATTCTTCAAAACATGTTGCACTTTCTCTAAGCTAAAAATCAAGCCTCTAGTTCTTCCAAGCCTTAACTTCCTAGCCCAGTCTCAAAATTTCAGTGACCCAGATTCGAGATATCTCTTGTTTTTGCTCATTTTTCCAATATTTTTATTTCTTTTTGTGTTTTGTGGAAGAATCATATCAACTATCAATGAAATCTGTTGATTTTTGCTCTAACTGTATGTTTATATTTCTCTGATAGTTTAAATTCTTAAACTGATTATTGATAATTAATCCATGAATTGAAGTAGCCCCAGTGGCCATGAGTGAGTTTTAAAATCTGGGTTTCACACATTTTTATGCAACTTTTCGATGATGCCGGGGGAGGGGGGGGATGTGCTTAGTGTGCTTTGTATTCTGAACAGTGATATTTATAACCTAATGAACCTGGTCCTTGATAATAAGGAAAAATTATTCTAACATTGTGTTGATGTTGGGCTAAGTTGAAACAGGCCCTAAGCATATGGAAGCACAGAGTTTGTCATCATCAAAAAAAGGGAATTTGTTGGCCCAAGTAAAGGATAGTTTTGAAGATTGATAAAGGAACTCATGGATGAACTAGTTCCATCACTGATAGGCATAGACAGGGGCAGATTTAAAGCACCTGAAATACACATGCAGGAGATAAACGAAATCTGGCATAATAATAGATATCTCCTGATCGAAAAGATTGCATACTTGATAAGGAGAAGGACTCCTTACTCAACGAGAACATTATCCAAGATAAGGAAGGAGTTAGGAGTTGAGATTAACTATAACTCTTCCACCAAGGAAGAGTAGCATTAGAACTCTAGTTATTTCTTCATCTACTAACTCTATATATTGCAGGATATTCTCACTCTATAGGAATGCACAAAAGCAGAAGCTAAACGTGAATTGAGAGNTGATTCAAGTGTGCAAACCTGAAGCTACATGAACCAGATAGAAGAACCAGTTCCAAGTGTCTGTCTTTTATTTTAGTTCAATTGTAGTAGGTATTTTCATATTGTACCTTTCAGCTTTATCTAGAGGCAATTATAATAGGTATTCAGAGTATTCAAGTTAGAGCTAACTTGAAGTTGTCGCAATAGTTAGAGGCTGTGTGCCATAACGGGATTAGAGTTAATCCTAGATTTACAAAAGTATTTTGTAAATGTAGTTTTTGGCTTACTGATTAGTGCAGAGTTTTGGGAAAATCCTACTGGGAAGTAGGTCATGGTTTTTTCACCTTTTGAGCCAGGTGTTTTCCACGTAAACATCCTTGTGTTCTTTAATTTCTGCATTCATTATTCCGCAACAGTAGTATAAGGAACATATAGAAGAACCAGGTCCTTCTATAATTTGTGCACGCGAAAAATTGGACGCCACATAAATCCCCTCCCCTCCCTCTTGTATGGTATTGAAGTTAAAACATCAAGGCCAGACTAGGCCCATTCAGAGTGACCACCGTACTACACAGCAGGCTCAAAGTTGTTACACCCCATGTTTTTATACGTGAAAGTACGCCATAAGTAAATTGATGAAAGCTCAGAAATGAGATGTTACATCCCGCATTTTCGTACATTAAAGTTTCATCGTAAGTTAATCGACGTAAGTTCGGGAATGAGATTATTTTGGGATTATAAGTATTATGTTATTTCAAAACAAGTGATAAGTAAATTCATAAAGGTTAGAGGGTAAACGAATCAAAGAAAATGAGTTTCGTTGAAGGTTGTCATTTTGAGATAAAATACGGCCCAAGCTATAATACCCCGTATTTATGGACTAGTGTCATATAAGGTACCACATGATCATGATAGTAAGATGTATAAAGTGTGTTAAAAGTGAGTAGTATTTTAAGTAATTTGGGATAATTCTTAATTATGTGGTGTTGACATCCAATTTTGTCCCTTTTTTCTTCCAAACTATTTCTTTAAGCTTCTAATATTACTAATAATATAAAATAGGCATTCTATTAATTTTAACACAAATTAAATTATTTGTTGTTATTATTAAAACTATTACTAGTATAGTTATTTTTATAATAATAATAATAATAATTATTATTATTGCAAAAATACATTTCCTTTTCCTTTATATAATCAATTAATAATATTTCCTTAATTCTATATATTTAAAATAGTTAATCTTATGATGACATTTTACTTAACAATTAATGTAGGTTATTTAGCAAATTTTAGCTATCATAATTGTTTTAAGGCACAATAAATAGTTTAGTTAATTTAACGTATTAATATTAAGTAGTATTATATAATATAGCTAATAAAATTATTTTAAATCTAAGCCCAAAGAAATATACAAGGAAGAAGGAAAATGGTCAGCACTCAAGGCCCAACATTTCAGCCATATTAGCCCACCAAGTAACCCTCCAAACCAGCCCAGATTGTCTAAATTTGCTAACACAATTAACCCGACCCTCCAGACCCATATCCGTAGAGAACCCTCCAGAAACCTAATTTCCCTCTCTCCTCTGAAAACGCCAATGCCTCACCTTTCCTCTTTGAACAAATATTCCAGACTTCTTTCCCCAAAATGAGATATGTGCGCCTCCATTTTTGTATATCCCTTAAACGCTCCTATCTCTCTCATCTTCATAAAGTTTCGGTCAAACAAGAGAGATTCAGAATGAGCCAAAAATGCTCTTCAGAAAATCTGATTCCGTACCTGAAGAATCACGTGAAGATTCCGGCCCTCCAACGTTTGAATTTCTTACTCGATTCAAGCATCAAATTCCCGCTCAAACTCTACCCTAAGAACTCTAATTCTACACCTATAAATATCAGACTTGGTGGCTATTTTCAGCACCTTTGGGCTTGCCGTTTTAGACCTTTTCCACTGGCCGCTTTTAGACTTTTGCACTCGTTATTCTTCTCATTTTTACTCCTCATAACCACACTTTGAAAGCTCGTTTTCTTTCAGCCTCTATTGGTTTGTTTCTCAAAATATGGAGGCCTAAAGCAAAAATTTTAATTATATTTTTATTTAAATTTTGTATTCCTAGTTTTTCATATGCAAATTTATTAATAATTTTATCTAATTCATTTAATTTCTCTTGAGATATACACGTTGTGGGATTGTATTAAAATTTTAACCTTTTTTGAATTATGAATTAATAATCGAATCTTATTTCAATTTTTGGTCTAGTGATTCCCAAAAGATTTGTTTTTTAATTTATGATCAACAATTTAATTTTATTTTTTTATTATAAAAATTTGTACTTTGTCATTTAAAACACTTAGTATTATTCTAAAAATAAAGAAAAATTTGGGACACCAAATATTACGAGGCCTTACCCTGGGGCCGGCGCTGACCATAACAGAGGCATCGTCGTGCTTGTCTCGGAGTTTGACGCTTGTTCAAAGTTGCAGAGTAAAGGCCGGAGACGGGCCCCAGTTCCTGCACCACAAAAGGTCAGTAACTTCTGAAGCTTTGATTTCTTTTGTCCTTTCATTTATCTGTCAATATCCAGGAAGTTATTAGCTATCTCAACTAGAAAACATGAGTTAGGATTCAGTTTTAGGCTGGTTCTTTGGTTTAAGTTGTCTGTTTACATGTTCATGTGTTTGTAGAAATCATGACTTTAGGAGTATTGAGACTGGCCGTTTATTTTATTTTAAAATGAGTAACAAGTATTTGTCTGCTTATGAATATGTNTTAACAATTAATGTAGGTTATTTAGCAAATTTTAGCTATCATAATTGTTTTAAGGCACAATAAATAGTTTAGTTAATTTAACGTATTAATATTAAGTAGTATTATATAATATAGCTAATAAAATTATTTTAAATCTAAGCCCAAAGAAATATACAAGGAAGAAGGAAAATGGTCAGCACTCAAGGCCCAACATTTCAGCCATATTAGCCCACCAAGTAACCCTCCAAACCAGCCCAGATTGTCTAAATTTGCTAACACAATTAACCCGACCCTCCAGACCCATATCCGTAGAGAACCCTCCAGAAACCTAATTTCCCTCTCTCCTCTGAAAACGCCAATGCCTCACCTTTCCTCTTTGAACAAATATTCCAGACTTCTTTCCCCAAAATGAGATATGTGCGCCTCCATTTTTGTATATCCCTTAAACGCTCCTATCTCTCTCATCTTCATAAAGTTTCGGTCAAACAAGAGAGATTCAGAATGAGCCAAAAATGCTCTTCAGAAAATCTGATTCCGTACCTAAAGAATCACGTGAAGATTCCGGCCCTCCAACGTTTGAATTTCTTACTCGATTCAAGCATCAAATTCCCGCTCAAACTCTACCCTAAGAACTCTAATTCTACACCTATAAATATCAGACTTGGTGGCTATTTTCAGCACCTTTGGGCTTGCCGTTTTAGACCTTTTCCACTGGCCGCTTTTAGACTTTTGCACTCGTTATTCTTCTCATTTTTACTCCTCATAACCACACTTTGAAAGCTCGTTTTCTTTCAGCCTCTATTGGTTTGTTTAACCATAACAGAGGCATCGTCGTGCTTGTCTCGGAGTTTGACGCTTGTTCAAAGTTGCAGAGTAAAGGCCGGAGACGGTAGACCTTTTGACGCGCCCCAGTTCCCGCACCACAAAAGGTCAGTAACTTGTGAAGCTTTGATTTCTTTTGTCCTTTCATTTATCTGTCAATATCCAGGAAGTTATTAGCTATCTCAACTAGAAAACATGAGTTAGGATTCATTTTTAGGCTGGTTCTTTGGTTTAAGTTGTCTGTTTACATGTTCATATGTTTGTAGAAATCATGACTTTAGGAGTATTGAGACTGGCCGTTTATTTTATTTTAAAATGAGTAACAAGTATTTGTCTGCTTATGAATATGTCCTCTTTTCGTTTTTTTGATGCTTGACATAGTGATGTGCTAGAAGTATATTCTGTTTCTAAAAAAAAAAAAAAAAACTCAACTTGTTAGTATCAAGAAATAAAACATTAGAGATCATGCCTATAAGCTCCGTCAGCTCCGCAATATGTTTTTGTCTGTCTAAGTATGAAGTATTTGAACTTTAAATATGTTTTTGCCTTTGCTTTGCGATACTAGATACTTTGTCTATAAATCCGACAGTTCCTTCTTACACGTTAGTTATCTTAAAATACATGTATACTAGATATCTTGTATATGGGTTAAAATTGATCTATTGGTCCATTGTTCCGATTTCTGAACAAAATGGCTGACTGACTTTTCTAATTCAATAGTATTAGATAGATACTGTAACTTAGTCATAATATTTTCATGACATAGAGTTTTGCCATTTAAGACATTGATGTTAGAGCTATAGAACACGTCTATTATTCTTCTTAAGGAAAACAATATTATGTGGAGTGTTTCATCTTATAAACTAATATGGTATGAGTTATATTACTAAGTCTTTACTTCTTCATTTATCTCTTATGTAGTATAAAGAATCAGATTCCGTTTTCTAATTCTTATTTCTTGTTTGTCTTTGCATACACTTGGAGCTAAAATGGAGTCTCACCTGAGACTCAGCACTACCCGAGCATGGAGTCATCACATCCCTTGTTCCTATAGATACACCGGATAGCAAGAAAAACAAGCAAATTGCTTGGGGTCGCCAATGGCGGCCATTTACTCTATTTTGAATTTTGATTAGTTCAGTTCTACACTTAACTTGGGAATGTTGATTTAGTTTTGACTTCTTCACTTAGTATTCTCACTTAGTTATTGGCAGATATTATCTACTCCTTCCGTTTCAATTTATGTAACCTGTTTGACTGGGCACGTAATTTAAGAAAAAATGAAGACTTTTGGAATTTGTGATCCTAAACAAGTTAGAAAGGGGACTACAGTATTTGTGTGGTTATAAAAGTTTCTCATCAAGGGTAGAATTGAAAGTTTAAGCTAAATTATTTCCAAATTTAGAAAGGAGTCATTCTTTTTGGAACGGACCAAAAAGAAAATAGCGTTATGGAGAGAGTATCTTAAATATAATAGTGCTCTTAAAGAATTTTTAAAGAACCTTTTAAGTTCCGGGTTTCTGTTACATAAGTTCGGAATTGAATCAATTTTTTTGAAAGAATGTGCTTTAAGTGAAATTGACAAATTGTTTTCTTTTAACATCATGAAAATGCGAATACTTTTTTTGAAAGACGTTTTCTTAATTGAAGAGTTCTAATGATCTTTTACCTTGATCACTTTTTGAAGACAAGCAAAAGAAAGGTACTTTTTATAATAAAAAATATTTTAATCAGTAGCAAATGGCTTTCTCAAAAGGGTTATATCCTTTCAAATCTATATATTATGTATATTAACTAGTTATAAACTTTGTTTACTTAATAATAGCTTTCGAAGTTTACTACTTTATTGTAAGTTATATATTTTAAAATATCTCAAACGATATTTCTTAACATTTTTGTGCAACTTTTTATCAACCTAAGTTTGGCCGGTTAGGTTAACCGTTATTAACGGATTTTAAAAGGTGCTTTAAAAACTTTCCAATTAAAATATTTAAAACCCTTACTTAGAATCTTTTGGTTAAGACCATGAAACAGAGTTTGACTTAAGCTTTTAAATATAGGTGTCCTAATTCACTTTAGAATTAATTAGGTGGCGACTCTATTAATTAATTAATACTAATAGGTTATACTATAATTTGATCCGTATTAAAATGGGATATAACATGTGGATATTTGGTTAATTGTGAATATTTGGTGGAAGATTAACAATGTAATTAAAGAATTGTGAATAAAACCTAAAGGGCCCAATGTGACACTCAAGAGCCTTAGTGGCATGTTTAGAGGGATTATGGGCCAAGTCATCTTACAAAGTGGGCCCACACATATAATTAAAAAAACATCCCTAATTCATTTAAGGGGATGGAGGAAGGGTTCAACAAAATAAAGAATGAAGTCTTCAACAAAAGTAACGGATGAAGCTCAACAATTCGTATGAAACTGTAGCATCGTGAAATCGCGATTCTGAGGGAGTACACTATAATTGTTTTCAAGAATATCATACGTATTTTTTCCTACTTCGATCCGCCATTACGTGTTTTCGCAAAAGACATGTGTTAGAGGGATTGTCAAGAAAATCGGTTCAGGTATGTTAAGGCTATCCATTCTTTCTTTTTGGCATGATCCATATGATACAAACGAAACGAGCAAAAGCACAATTTCCATAAATGACTATATTCATTGAAATACTAGAGGTTCTTATGTTCTTGATTTCCCATATGTCTTATTATTCTATCGTCTGTTTCTGGGTCTCAAAAAATACGTAAGTGGATAAAGTTTACTTCATGATATTAATCAAAGGCATAATGGTCTTATGACATTCCAAGAAATTTTATTGACGTACTTCTCATGCATAGCATTCATTTACATTGACCCATGACCAGATGGCGTTATATATATATATATTGCCCACAGTGGCCGAGATGATATGATGGGATGGCCTCAGAAGCTTGATGATGTTATGTACGCATATACCTATGCATGGTATGACATTTATGCGCATATGCATGACATTATAAATATTAATGATTCCTAGAGTTATTCAGACTTTTATATATATATATATATATATATATATGAGATATGGGAAAAAGTTACGGCGTTATATATGCACCACCACCTAATCAGTTGGTATACATTGATGATTTGCCCACAGTGGCCGAGATGATATGATGAGATGCCCTGAGAGGTTTGATGATGTTATGTACGCATATACCTATGCATGGTATGACATTTATACGCATATGCATGACATTGTAAATATTAATGATTCCCAAAGTTATTCAGACTTACATGTTGAGTCTTTTACTACATGTTTCTCTCATGTCTATTGTTTACTGATTTTCATTCCTTACATACTCGATACATTATTTGTATTGACGTCCCTTTTGCCTGGGGATGCTACGTTTTATGCGCGCAGGTCCTGATAGACAGGTTGAGAGTCGTCCAAGTAGGCTATCAGCTCAGCAGACGGTGTTGGTGCGCTCCATTTGCTTCGGAGTTGCTTATTTGGTCAGTATTATTAGGACATGTATTGATTGGTATGGCGGGGCTCTGTACTGACCTTCATGATACTTATGTACTCTTAGAGGTTTGTAGACAGATGTCATGTATACGGATACTTGTATGGCCTTGTCAACCTATGTTTTGAGTTTACAAATGATCATGTTATCCTTATAGGCATGTATGTTATGTGTATAAGTTTTATATCGGGTTGGGTCGTTATATGTCGAGTATTCTATCATGTTTATTCTAGTTATCTCATGACAGCCTTTCCGGCTCATTTACCTAGGATTGTATGACACAAAAGATATGTTATGTTGGTACTCGGTTGAGTAAGGTATCGGGTGCCTGTTGCGGCCCATAGGTTTGGGTCGTAACAAAAGTAATATCAGAGCAGTTCTGTCCTATGGAGTCTACAAGCTGTGTCTAGTAGAGTCTTGTTTATGGGTGTGTTATGCACCACACTTATAAGCAGGAGGCTACAGGGCATTTAGGATTGTCACTCTTTCTTCTTACTCTAGATCGTGTGGTAGAGCTCACTTGTAAGAATTCAGACTCCTAAATTCTAGTTTATTTGTAATAAGACAATACCTACAACCAAAAGACAGTTGGTAAGAGATTGCATGTGGCTGTGGAAGAGCTGAGTCAGAGGAACTCGATTCTGCATGATACTTATGATGAGTAAATATAAGGTCTCCAACATATCATGTGTGTACTAAGACGTGTGAGCTTCTGGAAAAGGAGCCTTAAGGCATGAATATCTATCCACCCATATGGTAAAAAGCAACGAGAAATTCAGAAGGTAGATACAAGTTTCAACAAGTAAAAGAAGCAAGGTGAAGAAGGGTACGAGGCACCCAGTTAGTAAAAATTATCAGTATTTACAATTCAGGCAGAGAAATATAAGCCTTTGAGTTACCTTCAACAATAATAAATGTATGTACAATTGGCCACACCTATCACAGTTATGCCCTATGGGAGCTAACAAATATGGTTTAAGTGGAGGACGGGATATCAGGATCCGGCTGGGGTTAGAGTAACCCAAAACGGTGGATGGATTATTTGCGTTAGTTGACATTCCCGAAGGATATTGCGAATGTGCTAATAGATCTCCTTGTGAGGTACCCGGATAGTGCACTCTAAAATAATACAACTAGATATGAGTACTACAAAGATAGGCACTGAAAGCCTGGACGGGATAAATATTATCTTAGTGTGGCTCCCGTCCCTAGTAGAGAGAGAATGTTAGAGAACCCGAAGATCTAGTGGATGGAGCAAGGGGAGCTAAAAGCAAAAGAATGTCTTGTTGAAGTTTTCAGAATAAAGTGATAAACAGAAATGTTAGCAGGGAAATAAGAAGAGAGTTATGAAGCATTATGAGTAAGATGTGATACATGGATGACAACGGTAGGTAAAACAAATGACAGTATTACAGAGTCTATAGTCAAGGGAAGGAAAGATGAGAGGTGACAGGCCTTGAGACAACAGAAGAGTATAGGCCGTAAAGTCATATCCTCATTTCGAGAAATAAGTTCGTGACTCTAGCGTACAAATCTGTATGGGCTGGTGAACAAGATAAACTAAACATGAATTAGAGACTGTGTGATTTGATAATAGTCTGCATCATAAGAATTTCAGAAATTGTGTTCCGGCGATAATAGAATGGACGACAGAAGAATACCTTTTAAAGGCCATTCAGGAAAACACTTCACTAAAGCAAGCAATATGAGCAAAGTTAAGCTTACGGGACTTTGTGTGCCAGTTACACTAAGTGTCACCCTCGTGATTAAGGAATATCATTATCCTTGGTATAGAAGGATTACCGCATGGCGAGTAAGGGTCATCAATGGTGTGAAAAGACGCCAAAGATGAAGAGGTAAAACATCTATAGGTAGATCGTCGTAGCTCTAAATTTTAGTACTTCCCTAAAGGGGGAATATGGAGTGATGTGGCATTAAGTCAGAATTAAGTGGTTCTAGTAACTATGAAATGGTAAAGGAAAAATGTAATAAAAATGAGAAAGGAATGAGATTGCACTTATTCAAATCCTACAGATATGCTACAATTCCAGAACATTATGTAAACACGACGTCGAGGAGAGTAAGTAAAGGTTCCTGCTCGAGATGTTAGTAATAAATAAGGAGCCAGTGCAAAAGGTAAGTTAAGACAAAGAACATATCACAAGACAGATTACGCAGAATATTGATATGAGAATGGGCCAACGAGTAGTTAGTAGTTGATTCAGGAAGAGCCTAGTTATGGCTAGACAAGAGGTTGTAGACAAATCAGCAGATCGTGCAAGATAAACATAGTAAAACCCAATATAGTAAATTCAGCCTCGCAGTTATGACATTGTAATACTTGAGATATATTCAGATATGACTTGAGGAAGTTAAAGGTACCGTATGAGTGTTACGAAAATAAAAGAGAATGTCACTAGGAAAACAGTTAAAACTTTAGTTCAAAAGCAACCATACTAGAACATGAGTGTGGAGGTAAGTAACTAAGTATAATTATAGGTGAGTACGAGCATCAAGAATTCCATCGGGTATACAATGTAATAAGCTCGCAGCTTTACAAGAGTCAGAGGGTCTTACCTAGGTACTACAACGAAAAACTAGCTGAGTAAATAAGGAATGCGGCTTCAACCTAAGCACAGTGACCTAAAGAGAAAATGGTCTTGTAACAACAGTGTCACAACAACAATGTATGCACTCCATAAGAAAGTGGCAGCTATCGTGGCTAATGAACGGGAAGAAGAAAGAAATCAAAAGGTGATATTCAAGATCAAATGGGTTGTATGGAATTCCAATATGTGTGGACACTAAGATAAGCCAAATATTCGTGCAACAAGTGGCAAAACGACCAGGAAAAGTAATTTCTTACATTTAAAGAAGGATGAGAAGGAACGAAAGAAATTATTCGATCAATGATCTAGAGTTAGTTACGTTATGAACGCACTTAAAATTTTGGATTATTATCCATGCAGCATATATGTTGACAATCATACAGTCGTAGAAGATTCCGGTATAAGTTAAAAGAAAGAATTGAGTCCACGTCATAGACAAAGAATTGAATTATTAGAAGATTGTATCATGGATATTTCATAGCGCCCATGAGAGGCTAAAGTAATAACTAATACCATGAGCCGCAGATCGGAAGATAGCTTAAGCCTACATATAGGATGATCAGAGGGAAGAGGAAACTAAAAGAGTTACATCAACTAAGTAAATCGGGAGTCTAATTATTGGACCCAGAAAATTATAGAAGTTGTGATTGAGATCATTGCAGAATTACTCTTAATATCAAAGGTACAAGAGAGATAGTACAACAACCATATTCTATAACGGCTCTACAAGAAAGCCAGTTAGAAGAGTACCAGCCTCATAAGAAGTCAGTATGAAGCTCACACCGGATTGTGTGTGCACCAGAGGTGCAAGTATTATAATAGAGCTTCAAGTTGTGGATGCGAATTAAATTATACCTATGTGGAGGGGAGGTCATAAAAGAGATAGAATATGTGATGCGAGATTTTACGGTAAGTAAGGTAAAGGTGAATAACGCACGAGATACTCACATGCAGAAAGTTGCGTATAGTCCATACTTCGAATAGAAGGCTAGAAGTGCGAGGATTCAGTATCCAGGAATGATAGCGGCATTGTCAGCGGCATATCTTCCAGCCTATGGTTTCTAGATATCGAGAGGTCTAGTTAAGAGAGTAAAGAAGAGTTAGAGACGATGTGATGTCTCGCTTGATATTCCAAAATGACATATGAAAATCTATGGTGCAAGAAAGTTGAAGGAAGGTTGCGAATAATATAAATAGATATGTGTAGTTCGCAAGCTAAAGTATGGATAAGTCCTCAGGATTAAGCCCATGAAAACAAAAAGAGATGATGGTTTCTCTAAGTTATACAAAGCTCAGTATAGCCTGAATAAACTCAAGGAGTATAAGACTAATAGCATTTAGAAGAGATGGAATGCTGCCCTGATAGTAGAATAAGGGTGTAATTGTGATAAATAAAGGATGGCGTTTGGTCCTTTGATTGAGTTATGATTT
>AWOL01S0080970.1:0-22405 GCA_000715115.1 Nicotiana otophora | reverse complement strand
AATAACAATCAATAGGAGATAATATTCCAGGGTCACGGGTTATCTAACAATCATGTTGCATTCTTAGCTTAAAATAACTAATTGATTTATCTGGATTGTTGATTGACAGGGTCGATATTACTCATAAGAATATGTTGAGTCCTTACTCGCCTATTTAAGCTAACTTAATTCTATGGAACTAAGATTAACAAGAACGCATTTAAAATTTCTGTATTGCAACCGAGCAAGGCAATTAGGTATATGTCTATCCTAATTGCGAATTTGTTCCCCGATGCCCGGGTTTAAGAACTTGCTCTATTTAATTCTATATGCAATCTAGAATTCCCACTTTCGAGTTCAACTCTAGATTCGTAGATAGTATTTTACTGTTAGCTACTAAGGAAAATAATTAAAAACAGAATTAAATAAAAAACCCAATATGATAAAATCAACTTCGTCAAATTAAACTTCAAACGTCAACATTCATGTATACCCATGACCCTAGAACAATAGGCTTCTTAGCCACTCATGTTCATACAATCATCAAAAATAATGTTTTCAAACATAAAATCAATGAGTACTAGGAAAGGGATGGAAGAATTTATCAAATCCTTGCTTCTGAGTGTTTGGCACCTCCCTCTTCTCTCTAAATAATGTGTTCCCCTTCAAAAATAGGTTTAGGTTGGCTTTTATATGAGTTGGGGGCGTCTAGGGGTCGAAATAACCAAGTCCTAGTCGAAAAAGGACACTTTCCCGTCTTGAGCATCCAGGGCAGCGTGAGGCGCTGGCCCTGGCGCTAAAATATTTTGGATTCTGTAAATTGCGCCACAGCCAGCGCCCCACGTTGGTTGTGGCCCTCAAATCTCACTTTTTTGCGTTG
This sequence comes from Nicotiana otophora, assembly GCA_000715115.1. Taxonomy (NCBI): domain Eukaryota; kingdom Viridiplantae; phylum Streptophyta; class Magnoliopsida; order Solanales; family Solanaceae; genus Nicotiana; species Nicotiana otophora. The sequence goes on along the minus strand of AWOL01S0080970.1, from coordinate 21,546 downwards.
TTGTCCTGATTTCGCTCCAATTCGCGCCCTTTCGTCCCAAATTGCATCCAAATGATCCCTACACATAGAAATACCAAATGTTAGCACAAATAATCATATTAAACATCTCAAATCGTCAAGACATGAGCAAAATGTGAGGCGATATATATCAAAATATACATGCATTAACCCGATTATCAAAGTGTTATGGTGAAACCAACAGGTCAAAGTGGCCACCTCGGAAGCCGAGAAAGAGATGAATAAAAAGTATCCTCATTTGTTTTAATAGCTATGTAGTTGTGTCCATGATGATAAAAGCTAACTTTCTACAAATGATGTTTCCCCTGAATAGCTTATGTGAAGGATACTCCTTCTTGGTAATTTAATGTTTATGGCATTGTGGCCGGTGTTGTTTCCATGTTATTTTACATCGTAATGATATGGTTATGCTATTAGGATTGGTTTTGGGATTATCTGGCCGATGAATAGGCCCAATTACAGGGGACACTGTGGCGAGATTTTTAGAAATTTAGAGATTTAGTCAAAATTTGGAACTGCTAGTATGTGAAGTAGCAATTGGGTCACATTGGATGCTAATGGCGAATTGTGACCCTCATTCGAGGACGAATGATTTTGAGCAGGTGAAGATGTAAGGCCCTGTAAAATTTCAACTAAAATCAGGGGTTTCGTGGTGCCGAGGTAGGCTAATAAATTTGATAGTTGTAGAAAATCGTCGTGGTGAGCTTGCTTGCCGAAGTACAAACTTTTTGGTTTGAACAGAGCATTGGGAATTTGAAGAAAAATTGTTGCAGAACAAAGCGTTTCTGCGATCCATTATGTGATCGTAGAACTGATATGAAGACCATAGATCTGTAGTAGAGCGAAGCAGAGAAATGGGCGAATTTTGGAGGTCATTTTGCGGTAAACTATGCAATCGCATAATCGTTTCGTGGGCCGTACATCTGACGCAGAACCAGCATGAAGATTTTCAGAGGGAGATTCTGCGGTCCATTATGCGGCCGTATAATTGATATGTGGGCCGCAGACTTAGCTGCATAGTGGACCAGACCAGCCCAGATTTTGGGATTAATTATGCGGTCAATTTTGCAGGTCGCAAACCTGATCTGCGGTGCACTCTGCGACCGCAGAGTTGTGTTCAGAGGGTCAATTTTCTGATTTTTAAAACCCAACCCCATTTGATTAAAAGCTATTGGGTCTCGTTTAGAAGGCAAAAATCTGCCATTTAAGAGCGAGGGGGGTGCTTTGGAGATAAATGATGAAGCCCCAAGAACATTGTTCATCAACCCTTGCTTAAACATTGAAATTCAACAAGGAAAACTCACAAGGTCTTCACCCAAGACGTAAGATTCTACTCCCTAGCCCTCAATTTCAGGATTGGACTGAAAGTAGGTAATTAGAAGTGTGCTTCTTAGGTGTTATTTATGCATGCATGCACCATCAAGGTTGGTGGGAAGGTTATTGAGCTCAAATGGGTAAATGTTGGGTTGTGGTATGAACGAATCCCCCATTGGAGAACCTTGAAACCTTAATGCACACTTACTGCTTGATAAAATGCTCAAATGAGCTAAAACTCTGAATATATTCCTAATTATGATTCAAATTTGTCATGTTTCTAATAGATTGAAGTCGCAAGGAATGTCGAAACATTGTAGTAATTTAAGGAAGCTCAAGCGAGGTATGTTGGCTAAACTCCTCTTGTAGAAATCAAATTACCTGATGTCCTTGTAAGTTGCGATTGTGATTGGCACAACTTCTTATTTCTTATGTTCTGAGTCCTTCCAAATATATTAGATAATTCTAAAATAAGTGTTGCCGAAGGTTGTATGTATTCAAAATGTGTTCAAAATGTTCCTCTCATAAAATGATTCCCTCCGAGAATGTAATCTAGTACGATAAATGTACAAAAGGTGTTGTTATTTAAAATCATGTTTCAATTGCAAGTTAGAATACCTAATTGTGGAAGAGAAGCTCAAAATAACCTAATCCTGAAACTATGCGTGCCAGTGTAGGAGTGATTGAGGGGTAAATCCCCGTGTTGATGTGATGAGATTGTTTCCCATTATCTTTCCCCTAACATGACACCTTTATACTGTTTGAGGCTCTCATTGATTTCATGTTTCCTTCTCCTTTTACTATTAATCGTTCTATTGACAGGGTGTTTAGTTTTACATACTAGTATTATTCCATACATACTAACGTCCCCTTTGCCCGGGGCTCTACATCTCTAATGGATGCAGTTGGTTCCACGACAGGCTGTATTGATTAGTGATAGCAGTACACCGTCTCCTAAGCTAATTTTGTAAGCCCCACTTCATTTCGGGGTTTTGTATGTCCTGTCCGCTATGTATATTGTTTTGAGGTATAGTCCGAGCTTGATTGCGGCACCATCATGCTACTCCTTTTGTTTTTGGAAGTCAAATTAGAAATGTTTTATTTGTATCATATGTTTCCACTTCTAAACTATGAATGTGTAATGTAATATTTTGGGAAATCTTGAATGAAGTTCTAACGGAATTGAAATTTGAATTGTTCATGTAACCTTATCATTGTCTAATTAATGAAATATATCTTTTGTTTATTCATGGGTGAGTTTGGATAGAAGGCATTTTACAGGCTTGCTTGGCCGGGTTATCTCGGTGAGCGCCAGTTGTGCTCTCCGAGGTCGGGGTGTGACTCATCAATTAACTTATGATGTACTTTTATGTACAAAAATATGGGGTATAACAAACTTGTATGTATACTTGTATGAAATAACAATTAAACATTTTATGTTATTGAATAATTCTGTATTTGTTATAAAAATTCTTATTTTTGTCTTGAATATTTTCCATTTAAGATAAGCTTGTTTAGATGATTAATCTTGTGAAGTTCACAACATACACAAATTCAAATGATGATTGGAAACTATAATGACCCATCTGGTTATTTTGTGTATTTAAGACTTGTTTCCCCCTTTGAAGCTTCCCCTATGTGTATTTATGGTTGTGTGACTTTTGGGGATGGTTGGTTAGGTTTCGGGGAGGCATTGGTTTGATTTAAAATACATAGTTCCTAGTTTGGAAGTTTAAGTTGGAAGTGTTGGCCAAGTTTGACTTTTGTGGAAATGACCCCAAAACGGTATTTCGATGGTCTCAGTTGGTTTGTATGATGATTTTGGACTTACACATTATACCCAGAATTGAATTCAGAGGTTCCTATGATGAATTGGCTCTTTTTGCTGAAAGTTGATAATTTGATGGTTTCAAAATTTCTAATTTTGACCATGAGTTAATTTTTTGTCTATCAGGATCAAATTTTCGTTTCGGGACATGAAATAGATCCATTTTATTATTTGAAACTTGTGTGTAAGGTTTAGTGTCATTGCAAGTTATTTTTGTAGGAATCGCATGCTTGGTTGTGATTTGTGAGGGCTCGGGTGAGTTTCAGACGTATTTTAGAATGTTTGGCACTTGTTTCAGTGTTACAGATGTTGTTGGTGCTGCAGAGCTTGCAATTGCGAGAACCAGTTTGCATATGCAAGCCTCGCATTTTCGAGGTATTAGTCGCATTTGCGAAGGGGTTTGGGGCCTAGGCATGTCACTTTTGCGACCTTGTGGTCGCTTTTACAACGTTGACTGGTAGAGTAAAACTTCGCTTTTGCAAAGTCAGTGGTCACATTTGCGACATCCTCTAGTTTTAGCAGGCTTCGCATTTGCGGTCAATGGGTCGCACTTTCGGAGTTCATATTTGCGGAGGTAGAATTGGCTAACCCCAGATCCCAAATGCGACATCTGTAACTAGTTTTTAAAAGGGATTTCGGGATTTAGACTCATTATTTCATATTTTGAGATTGGGAGCTCCGTTTGAGGCGATTTTCAGGCATTTTTCATCAATTTGGCTTGGATAAGTTTACTTGACTCGGATTTGATTATTTTTCATTAATCTCATCTTTTATTTAGCATTTAATTGATGAATCAATGAGTGATATTGGTGTTTCTGACAAAACGTTTCTAAAAATAAAAAACTAAGATTTGAGAGTCTATTTTGTAAGGCCCTGTTAAAACTTTCNGTGTGCCAAAGGTATTTGGGAATAACGTATTTGAGTATTAAAGGAGACCCATGGGATAGAACCACATCACTTTGAAATGAAAATATATGTTTATGGTGTGTTGGAACATACTAAGGCGTTTTGTGAATGGCAAGAACTTGTGTGGAACAAGTTGGATACATTAAGTGGAATGAATGTCTAAATTCGCACAAGATCCTAATTCAAACGCATGCTGCTTCAAACTATAAAGACTTAGGGGGTTATATACCAATCCAATTAAAGCTCTTTGAGTCTAGTTTCCAACGCATCAAACCGTTCATCATTTGGATATTTTTACAGAATGTTATGGCCATTTTACCGGACCAATGACATATGCGCGACAACACATTTTAGAGGGTATTCTGCCTCAGGTGCACGACCAGGTGCACGGTCACTTGCCCAGGTGCACGACCACGCACGTAGAAGTCCATTAAATACCCCCAAGGTCGGGTAGAGAGAGGGGCTAAGTCATTTCTTTGAGCTAGGTCTTTCATATCAAGGGAAATCTGACCAACACTTCCCTCCCATGAACCAAGGTAATGTTTTTGGAGTAGTTTGAGTTGATTACTACTCTTAAACACCTATATTAACAAGGATTAATCTTGAAGAACCATATATTTCCATTAAAATCCCCAAATTGGTCAAGAATCCTACAAGTTGGGATTTTCCAGAGTCTCACTACAAGAGGTATGTCTGCCATCTCTAACTACTCTATGGTGATTATTTATGTATGAATTATGTGTTATAACTTATGGTATGGTGGTTGGAAGCCGCAAGTTCCCAATTTAAATACATAACCATTGTAAAAATTGAAAGGTGATTATATAATGCAATTTTGTTGGTTGGGTGTGAATGGATGGTCATGTATGTGATGTTGGAAGTTAAGAATTGCTTAAGAATAATGGTGGGATAAATTATTGGTAAATGGTAGTAGTTAGATGAACTAATTCTATGGTTAAGAGATGTAGAGATACATGCCTACTAGGTGTTTGATAAAGTGCCTAAATGGCCTAAATTATGGCATTTATTACTAATATTTGTCCCAATGGATGTTGTTATTGTAGATTGAAGTTTCTTAGTGTGTTGGATCGTCGTAGTACTATTAAGGGGTGAATTCCAGGTATGTTGGCTAAATTACTCTCTTAGAATTGAATTTCATGATGTTCCCATAAGTTTTAAGCATGGTTGGCTCAAGTTCCTAATTCCTATGTTCCGAGTTATTCCTTATAAACTTAAATATACTGAATGAGCCTTATGTCGAAAGATATATGTTCAACGTACGGTTTGTGTGTTAATATGTTTAACGTACGGTTTGTATATGTTCAACGTACGGTTTATGAAATGAGCCTTGATTCAACTGTTCTAAAATTACTTCAAAAGTAGATATGTCCTAAAGTCATGCTCCAATGTGGCTGTTTTAACTAATGCTATGCTTTATGAGTATTTTCAATGTGTTTTGCATTCTTACATATTCGTGAGTGTAAATTGTGTATTTTCCTTTTTGGGGAAAAGTATTTCAAGAATAAATGATGTGTTACTCGTTTATGATATTAACTTGTGCTTCGATTGTAAATCATTTTACTCCATTTCTTGTAAAGAAATCCATTGTGTTCAAAGTCTTCATTACTAATGAACCTAAAGTTGTGATTTTCGGGATATTCGATTTGTTGATATTTATGATGATGATCCATGAAACGAAAGAAATGAAAGTGTGGAATATGAAATACGGCCACCGTGACACGAATGATGAATCATATATATGGCCAAGAGAGCCAAAGAAATAATGATGTTTTAAGTTGTTGAAAGTACCAATGAGGCTATATACGGTATGAAAGGTTATGAGGTAAATGCATTTGTATTGATGTTTCCTTTGTATGCAAATCGAAAATATTTTTGGGAGTATTGATAGTCACCGAGGAAGGGTAGGTTGAAATAACCTAACCCCGAAACTACATGTGCCGGCGTAGGAGTGGATTGTGATTATTCTCCTTATTTGGGATGCGATTGATGTGATAAAATTATTCCCCTTATTTGGGATGAGATTGATGTGATAAAATATTTTCGCTTAATTGGGATGAGATAATTGATAGAAAAGGATGATGTCGATCCATACGACATTGTGGTGGGATGGCCTAGCTGATAGGGTCATGATCGTACACCATGCCGCACGGATGGTGGTGATTGTGCTGGAAATTATAATTGAAATTGTGATTGTGGTTGAAGTCTCGGATGAGACGGTCTAGCCGATGGGGTCGTGATCGGAATCCACGCTAAAATTATAGTGTTATTGGTATTGTAAACGGTGATATTATGAACAATGGTATATCAGTGCTAAACATCTCCCAACCAAAAATAATATTATACATCATCTTCACAGTATTATCTTCATATTTTGGAAATTAGTATGTTTTAACTTGGCATTTGAATATCATTGATTGTTGATTGTTGCTCTCATGATTTCCCCTTTCTTACATTGGCATTCTATTTTGAAAGAGGACAGTAAGCTTTACATACTAGTACAATTCCATATGTACTATTACACAGCACCTTCCTGAGAATCTTTGGAAGGGCAACGTAAGGCTAAGCAATCGTTGTCAGTGCGATTGATATCCGCCAACTGAGGTCCCCTCCGTACGCTAGACTAGATTGTCAGTGTCGTACGGGAAAACCAATGTCATGAGCAACTAAGAGAGCAGAAAAGATCATTGAGAATGAAAGAAAGCTTGATTGCATTAATAAAAGCTATTACAGAAAAGCAACACGGTGTCGGGGGAGGGGGGAGACACCAGTATAGAGAATTGTTTACTTGCTAGAAAGTTTGATTGCTTGATCGCCCTTAATAATGCTTAACATCAATAAACCAAAGTTACATAACTTGACCTAAATAAGTTGTAGAAGCACACTTAAAGAAAATGCAATAAAACTACTTTATATGTACAATAAAAAGGACTTAGTCTTCTACAAGGTAGAAACAAGTCCGTCGGTAGCAACTTTGTCTTTAGCATCAGGGTCTGCATGTGCGGCATTGTCTGCGCGCATGGCGCTATTGGCATCTGCCTGTGGATGGGCGATGGCGATGGCTAGCGGTGGGGCGACATAGGCACATGCGCGCTTGTCATTTGGAGTTGCCGAGACCACGGGGCCGACTGTGGCATTGGGCGTTGGGAGCCTTGCAAGGATGCCACGGGGCGCGTCTAAGGGATCATGTGGCATGGCTGGAAAGGTGCCCATGAGATTATCCCCCACCTGAGTTGGTGACATCCTCGGCGCCTTACTTGCAAGATAATCATCAAGTAGGCTCTTGTAGGCATTGAGGTTGTTTCCACTCTCCTAGGTGTTCTCCTTTACATCACATCCCTGCCATTTCACCAAGAACTCCGAGTGATCTTTCCTTGAGGTGTGAATCACTCGATCATCAATAACAGCTTCAGCATGCCTTTTCCCGGTTGAATTGGGGCCTCGAATACTAGGTACTGTGAGTTATCTATGTGAATGATCCTCCATATCTTCCCGTAAAGGTTCCAGGAGACTGACATGGAAAACGGGATGGATTTTCCACCAGGCTAGGGTATCCACCTGATATGCAACTTTCCCAATGTACCTTTCAACGGACAAGGGTCCAATATATTTTTGCAATAGGTGAGGGTCATGGACCCCTGCAAACAAGTACCTCTTTGGTATTTTGACCAACACTTTGTCTCCTACTTGATATTCAACGAAGCGACGATTTTGATCAGCATTCCTCTTTATCTGCATTTGGGCTTTGACAAGATAGCTCTGCACTATCTCCAAACTTCTCTTCCATTCTTTTGAGAAGCTAGCAGCTTGTGGAGATTTTGACATGCTTGGTGCATTCACAGTGTGTAGGAGTAGCGGTTGTTGTCCGATAATAATTTCAAAAGCACTTTTGTTCGTACTAGAGCTCATTTATGAATTGAAATACAATTGAGCAGCGTCCAAAAGCGTCACCTAGTCCTTCTGCGATCCGGTTACGAAGTGGTAGATATATTCCTCCAGCATTCCATTGAATCGCTCCATCTGACCATCAGATTGCGGATTAAAACTTGATCTATGATTCAATTTTTACCCGAGGCGCTTAAAGAGTTGGTTCTAGAAGTTCCTAGTGAAGCGTGAGTCACGATCACTAATGATGTCTTTAGGCCAGCCCCAATATTTGACGACATGAGAGAAGAAGAGTCGAGTTATTTCTTCTGTTGATATATATTGTGGGGCTAATATAAAGGTATCATACTTGGAAAACCGATCCACCATAACCAGGATGGTTGTGAGATCTCCGACCTTGGGCAATCCGGTGATGAAGTCCAGGGAAACGCTTTCCTAATGTCTTTTTGGGACAACTAGTGGTTCCAAGAGTCTTGATTGCGTCAAGCGGTCCGACTTATCCTTATGACATACTGAGCGACATCACGGGCCATTTGAGTCCAATAATATGCACGGCGAAGCAATGCAATGGTGCGTTCTTCACCGGGATGACCGGCCCACAAAGTATCGTGGCATTCTGCCAGAAGTGCCCTTCACAGATCTCCTCCTTTTGGAACATAAAGTCGATTCCCTTTCACATTCAGGAAACCATCTTCTATGTAGAACTGTCGAGTCTTGCCTTGTCCTACCAAATCAACTAAATGTTGTGGAGCAGGATCCTTGATGAGTAGGTCCTGTATATGGTCTATTATGGTGGTGGTTACTTCACTCCCCTTTAGAGTGGCGAGTTGGCACACCGAGGCTAGATTATCCCTCTGACTGAGCGCATCAACAACATGATTAGTCTTCCCACTTCAGTACTCCAAGTTGAAGTGAAATTCCGCTAGAAGTTCCTGCCACCTAGCCTGTCGACCATTCAACTCTGGATGGGTGATGAAAGGGCTAATACAGGTGTTCCAGGTGTTCTTCCAATGTCTGGCTATATACAACAATGTCATCCAAGTAGACCACCACGAATTCATCAGTGTATTCTCGGAAGACTTGGTTCATCAGGGTGCAAAATGTGGTTGGCGCATTAGTCAAACCGAATGGCATAACCAGGAAGTTGTACGACCCATATCTTGTCATAGAGGTCGTCTTGTGTTCATCACCCTTTGCAATCTGAACTTGCCAATAACCTGTCCTCAGTTCTATTTTGGTGAACACCGTCGCACCGCCTAGTCAATCGAGCAAGTCTGCCATTAGCAAAAGAGCCCGATAATCCACACAGAGTCATAAACTACCATCATGTTTCTTTTGGAAAAGCACAGGGGACCCCCATAGTAGGTATTTTTGTAAGAAAATTTGATGAGTGATATACAATCCTCCTAATCACTCTTGAAGTCCAGAACATTGTCCCGTAACATATCCTTGAGCGTTTGAATAGTTCGCTCGGCCTGGCCATGGGTGTTTTGGATGTAAAGTTGTATTGAGGTTGATCCTTGTAACTAACCCTTTGTGGAATGATTTCCAATAATTAGTTGTGTACAGAGCACCTCTATCCGATATGATAGAAACCATGACCCAATGAAGTCGAATTATTTCCTTAATATATAACATAGCATATTCTTCAGCCGAGAAAGTAGTTTTGGCTGGAATAATGTTAGCTGGCATGGTGAGTCGATCCACGATAATCAAAATTTAATCAAACCCTTGAGGTGATCATGATAATCCGGTAATGAAATCCATGTTGATCGCTTCTTATTTCTAGGTCACAACTTCCATGTATCGCAGCAACCCTCCCGATTTTTTATGTTCAATCTTACCTTGTTGGAAATTTGGACACGAGTGACATACCCAGCAATGTACCTCTTCATGTTGTTCAACCAGTATAATTGTCAAAGATCGTGGTACGTCTTGGTTGACCTCGGATGAATGGAATACTGAGATTTGTTAATCTCTATCATGATCTTCTCTCCGAGTCCTCCGAAATTAGGTATACATAGCCGGTCTTTGTGTCTAAGGGCCTCATCCTTGGATAGCCCGAACGCTTGCTTCTTTTGAAAGGGTATGCTTCCTCTTATTTACGCCAAGGTTGGATCTTCAAATTGTCGCACCTTTGCTTCGGCCACTAATAAGGAATCGACAGTATTTATAAATGTGATTCCTCCGTTACCGGTGTCAAGAAACTGTACACTTATTCCTCTCCAATTTCTGCTCTTCCACATACCGCAGGATGACCATAGACATCCGACTTAATGCATCATCCACCATGTTTGCCTTCCTAGGCTGGTATAGAATATCAATATCAGAGTCCTTTAATACATCGAGTCACTTTCATTGCCTTAAGTTAAACTCCTTTTGCTTGAATATGCACTGCAAGCTCTTGTGATCGGTGAATATGTTAACATGACCTCCGTATGGATAGTGACGCCATATATTCAGAGCAAAAATGACAGCTACTAGCTCCAGATCACGAGTCAGATAATTGTTTCTCATCTTTCCTCAGCTGCCTTAAATCATATGCATTCACTTTCCCGTGTTGCATTAGTACACTGCCTAAGCCTACTATGTTGTTGAATCACAGTATATGACATACCCCCCGGGTCCCTCAGGAAGAGTTAATACTAGCCCCGAGGTTAACATATCCTTTAACTCCTGGAAACTCTTCTCACATCCATCAGTCCACCGAATGTTCACTTCCTTATGCATCAATTTCGTCAAAGAAGCATATATGGATGAGAAATTCTCAACAAACCTTCAGTAGTAACCAGCCAAGTCAAGGAAGTTGTGTACCTTGGTATGGGTTATATGCATTAGCCAATTGTTTTTCGCTTTATCCTTTTGACTATCAACTTATGTACCCTTACCGGAAGTATGCGTAAAACCATTTGACTATCAACCACTAAGTTCAACCAGAACTCATACTTGGAAAATTTGGGTACAAGTTATGATCCCGAAGTATGCGTAAAACCATTCGCAATTGCTCTCCGTGCTCTGCCTCTATTCAAAAATATACCAGTATATCATCTATGAACATGATCACAAAAATATCCAAATACCTCTTGAACACTCGAGTCATCAAATCCATGAAGGCCGCTGGTGCATTGGTTAGGCCACGTGGCATAACGAAACATATTTAGTGGACATATCTGATCTGAAAGGATGTCTGCGGAACATCTTCTTCCTTGATCCTTAGCTGATGATATCTAGATATGAGATCGATCTTTGAAAAAGGCTTAGATACCTTGCAATTGATCAAATAATATCATCAATCCTTGGAAGTGAATTCTTTCTCTTGATGGTCACCATACTCATACTATGCTTCGGTATATTTTTCTGCCGGTCCAGGTACCTCTGAGCATGTCGAACGTTAGACAGGGTTTGTGATCTGCTACAGAGACTTCAAGGTATATCTACCACTATGCTCGCAGGCCTCATAGTCACAATCTGATATTATCTTTACTATTGTTTATCATTATCTCAAACCGGTATTATATTTAGAGATTCTGGTGTATTTCAGCATATATTATGACTCTGTACTACTGGTTTTGGGGATTATATAACTATTGCCCCATTTTAGCGATGTTATTTCTTTGATCAGTTAAATGTTTATTTAGTTGAGCTAGTTATTTTTATTAAAAGTTATCATGTGTTTGGCTTACCTAGTCTTAGAGACTAGGTGCCATCACAATTCCTAAGGTGCGCTTTGGTGTCGTGACAAATTGGTATTAAAGCTCTATGTTCATAGATGCTATGAGTCATAAGCAAGTTTAGTAGAGTCTTGCCGATCAGTATAGATACGCATATGAGGACATGCACTACTAGTCAGCTGAGCAGACACCCACGCGCCCAACTAGAGCAGAGAGAGGTTGGGTCCCAGGTAGAGACCGAGAAGGGGAACGTTCTGCAACTAGAGCACCTGCTAGACCAACGACTAAGGAGCCACCAATAGCTCCGGTTGGGGAGCAGGCACTTGAAATGCCTGCTACTACCTCTGGACTCCATGAGACATTGGCATATTTCATGAGCATGTTTGGTACTTTAGCTCTGGCGGGATTGATCCCAGTTGCTCCAGCTACTTCCCAGGCTGGGGGTGGAGCCTAGACTCCCGTCGCCTATACTCGAGAGCAGCGGGTCCATGTTTACAAGGTTCTCGGAGTTATGCCAGCACAACCTGTTATTGTGGTTTAGCCTTATGTCAGGCCAGAGGCATCAGAAGAGGAGCAGAGGAGGTATGAGAGGTTCATGAAGTATGATCCTCCTANGAGGTTCAAGAAGTATGATCCTCCTACTTACAGTGGCACAGTTTCTAAAGATGCACAGAGTTTTCTAGACTGATGCCATCGTATTCTCTGCAACATGGGCATTATGAAGGTGAGCGGGGTCGCCTTTACTATATTTCGGCTAACAGGGGCAACATATAGGTGGTGGCAGGCCTATGAAGAGGGTAGGCGAGATTATGCAGCGCCACTCAATTGGACTAAGTTTTCAGATATATTTTAGAGGGTACTTATTTGCTAGACCCTCCGGGATGCGTGGTCCAAAGAGTTGGAGTAGCTATGTCAGGGGATTATGATGTTGTTGGAGTATTCCATGAGGTTTAGCCAATCGTCCCGCCATGCACCTGCTTTGGTTTCTATAGTCTGAGATCAAGTCTACAGATTTACCAAGGGGCTCAGTTATGGTCTTAGATTCAGTATGGCATGGGAGATGGAGAATGATACTCCCTTTCAGTAGGTTGTAGAAATCGCTCGCAGATTGTAGCGTATGCGAGGCCAGGAAAGGGAGGACAGAGAGGCTAGGAGGCCACAAGACTCTAGTGGAATTAGTGGTTCCCGCGTCGCGGTCATTGTAGAGGTTATATGGGTCTACCAATTCATTCTACATTTTAGGCTACTCGTAGTGCTACAGCTATTCGATGTTCTCAGATCACCCATTATACACAGTCACTTTCGAGTTCCCTCCTTCTCAGGGTGCCTTCAGCGTCAGACTCTGTTTTAGCAGCCATGCCCGCATAGAGGTTGTTTTGAGTATGAAGATACTAGGCATATGGTCAGGGACTGTCTTAGACATAGAAAGGGTGCACCTCTACAGTGTCCACAGGTTTCACAAGTTTCATAGGCTATGGTTCTGCTCCAGTTGCTGATCTATATACACAACCAACTAGGGGTGGAGGTCAGGCGGGTAGAGGTCTTCCAAGAAGGGGAGGCCAGACCTGTTGCTACACTTTTCGGGTAGAACCGAGGTTGATGCATCAGGTGATGTCATTACAGGTATTTTTCCGGCCTGTCATAGAGATACATCAAATTAATTTGATCTGAGTTCAATGTATTCATGTGTGGCATGTTACTTTGCTTCATATTTGGATGTATCTCGTGATTCCTTGAGTACGCGTGTTTATGTGTATATGCATGTGGGTGATTCTATTGTGGTAGACCATGTCTATCGATCATATTTGGTCACTATCAGGGGTTATAAGACAAGGGCTAACCCTCACTACTCAATATGGTGGACTTTGACATGATATTCGGTAAGGATTGGTTGTCTCCCTATCACGTTATTCTGGATTGTCACGCCAAGACTGGGACATTGGCCATGACGGGTTTACCATAGTTAGAGTGGAGAGGTACATTGGATTATGTTCTTAGTATGGTGGTATATTTCCCGAAAACACAAGTGATGGTTGAGAAGGGGTGCTTCGCATATCTGGCATTTGTTAGGGATGTTAGTATTGATACTCCTACCGTTGAGTTAGTTCCAATAGTGAGAGATTTCCTAGATGTATTTCCAGTAAACCTGTCAGGCATGCCACCCGATAGGGACATCCATTTTGTTATTGACTTGGTGTCGGGCGCTAAGACCATTTCTATTCTACCATATCACATGGCACTAGTAGAGTTGAATGAATTAAAGGAACAACTTCAGGAGTTTCTTGATATGGGTTTCATCCGATCGAGTGTCTCACCTTGGGGTGTTAGAGTTCTATTTGTGAAGAAGAAGGACGACTCTATGAGGATGTGTATCGATTACAGGCAGCTGAACAAAGTTACACTCAAGAAAAAACAGCAATTATTGCGCATTGGTGATTTGTTTGATCCATTTCAGGGTGCTCAGGCATTTGCGAAGATTGACTAGAGGCCGGGATATCACCAGCTGAAGATGTAGGATTCAGACATTCCGAAGACGGCTTTTAGAACTCGATATGGTCACTATGAGTTTTTGATGATGTCATTTGGGCTGACCAATGCCCTAGTAATTCCAAAAATATCTTGATTTTTTTGTCATTGTTTTATTGATGAGATGTTGGTGTATTCTCACAATCGTGAGGATCAGGAGCAGCACCCGAGGATCGTGCTCTAGAGTTTGAGGGAGAATAAGATATATGCTAAATTCTCCCAGTGCGAGTTTTGCCTTTATTAGTTGGCGTTCTCGGGTCACGTGTTGTCTAGTGTGGGGATCAACGTGGATCCAAAGAAGATCGAGGCAGTTTAGAGTTGGACCAAACTGTCTTCAGCTACAAAGATTCGGAGCTTCCTGGGTTTGGCAGGTTATTATCAACGTTTCATGGATTGTTTTTCATCCCTCGCAACTCCTTTAACTAGATTGACCCAAGAGGGTGCTCCTTTAAGATGGTCCGATGAGTGTGATGTGAACTTTCAGAATCTTTATATTGCATTGATTTAATCCCCAATGTTGGTGTAGCCTACAGGTTCGGCATCTTACACCGTGTATTGGCCTTCACGCGTTGTTGATGCAAGACGGTCAAGTGATTGCCTACCCGTTCAGGCAGTTGAAGATTCATGACATGAATTACCATGTGCATGATTTAGAGTTTGCATCCATTGTTCACACACTGAAGATTTAGAGGCACTATCTATACGACGTTCTATGTGAGGTCTATACCGACCATCGGAGTCTCCAATAGATATTCAAGTAGAAACACCTTAATTTTCGACAACGGGGATGGTTAGAGTTGCTGAAAGACTATGCTATTACCATATTTTATCAACTGGGGAAGGCTAATATGCTGGCCGATGCATTGAGTAGGAAGGCTAAGAGCATGGGCAGTTTGACATATATACGTGTAGCAGAGAGGCCACTAGCCATGGATATTCAGCCTTTGGCCAATCAGTTTGTGAGATTGGATGTTTAGGAGCCTAGCCGAGTTTTTGCTTATGTTGTGGCACAATCACCATTGTCAGAGCGTATCAAGGACCACTAGCTTGATGACCCTCACTTGATGGTATTGAAGGACACGGTGCAACGAGGTGGTTCTAAGGAGGTTATGATTGGTAATGATGGTGTTATGTGGCTCTACGGTTGGATTTTTGTTCCAAATTTTGATGGGTTGGGAGATTTGATCCTTGAGAAGGCTCACATCTCGCGCTATTCCATTCACCCAAGCATCACTAAGATATGTCGAGACTTGAAATAGCACTATTTGTGGTGGAGAATGAAGAAAGATATTGTTGCTTATGTCTCTAAGTGTTTGAATTGTCAAGAGGTGAAGTATGAGCATCACAAATCAGGAGGGTGGACTAAGCCATTGGAGATATCAGAGTGCAAGAGGGAGCACATTACTATGGATTTTGGGATAGGCTTACCACATAGCATAAAGAAATATGACGCAGTATGGGTTATTGTGGCCAAACTGACCAAGTTTGCACACCTCTTTCCGGTCATGACTACATACTTTTCAGAGCCACTGGCTCGAATTTATATTCAGAAGATTGTTCATGTTCATGTTCATGGTGTGACGGCGTCTATTATCTCCAATAGAGGCACACATTGAACACCGAACTTATGGAAAGCTGTGTAGTGTGAGTTAGGCATACAGATCAAGTTGAGCACGCCATTTTATCCACAGAAGAACGGGCAGTCCAAGCACACTATTCAGATCTTGGAGGACATGCTACGTGCTTGTGTTATTGATTTCGGGGGTTCATGTGATCAGTTGTACCGCTCACAGAGTTTGCCTACAATAACATCTATCAGTCAAGCACCTAGATGGCTCCTTATGAGGCTATATATGGGAGGCAGTGGCATTCTCCGATTGGATGGTTTGAGCCAGGGGAGGCTAGGTTGTTAGGCACTAATTTTGTTTGAGATGCTTTGGAGAAGGTGAAGATGATTTAGGATTGGCTTCGCACGGCGCGGTCCAGGCAGAAGAGTTATGCTGATCAGAGGGCTCGTGATGTAGCATTCATGGTGGGTGAGAGGGATGTACTCAGAGTTTCACCCATGAAGGGTGTGATGAAGTTCGTAAATAAGGGCAAGTTGAGCCCTCGCTGTATCAGCCCTTTTGAGATCCTTGAGATAGTAGGTTCGGTGGCCTACAGACTTGATCTTCCACCCAACTTATTAGCAGTTCACTCGGTGTTACATGTTTCCATGCCACAGAAGTAATATGGTGATCCATCATATTTATTATATTTCAGCTCAATCTAATTGGACAAAGATTTTACTTATGTTGAGCAGTCGGTGGCTATCCCGGACAGAAAGAAGTTGAGGTTAAAGAACAATGCTTAAGGGAAAGTACAATGGAGATTTCAACCGATCGAGGAGGTGACTCGAGCGACTGAGCATGACAAGCAGAGTCATTATCCCCAGCTTTATGGCACTTCAGGTATGTCTCTATGCATGTTTGTAGAAGAACGTTTGTTTTAAGAGGGGGAGAATGTAGCGACCCGACCGGTTGTTTCGTGTAATTGAGCCATATTTCCCCATTTGAGTAGTTCTTGTATGGTTGGACTCATTATCGAATTTGTGTTCCGATTTTGTAAGTTTGGTCGGGTTCCGAGATGCGTGCACGAGGTTGACTTTTTGAGTTGACTTTGTGTTTCGTTTTTAAAGATTGCAACTTTATTGTTCGGAATAGCTTCCTATAATTTGAATTTATGGTAGGAAGTTGTTTTTGCTAGATTCGAGCCGTTCAGAGATGGATAATCGTGGGAAAGGCTAACTAGTGGGTTGCGTTAGCTTGTTTTGAGGTAAGTGTCTTGCCTAATATTGTGTGGGGGAATTACCCCATAGGATTGGTGTTGTTTTGTGTAAATTGTGATATTGGAAGCCATGTACGCAAGGTGACAAGTGAGTACACCTGCTAAATGTGGTAATTGACCGGTGTTAGCTATGTAGATTCCTTTCATGCCTTTAATTGAGTTGCCATAATATGTTATATTCATCATCTTTAGTTTATCTTCACATGATTTACTTATCATCACTAATTGTCTTTACATGTTTAGTTGAAGTTATTGTCCTCTCTATTACTTGTTCATTATATAACCAATGAGTCCCTTACTTGAAGTTTCTATTTTTTTGGAATATCTTATTGTTGAATTTGGTATTGAGTTATAAAGGCCGTAATTCACATTGAGGTAAAGTTATAAATTGTTGAAATACCATTCTTGTGGAGTTATTCACTTTCAATTTCCATTCTTGAGACTCTTGTGCATAATGTGGTTTAGCCATGTGCTATTTATTGTGGAAACACTATTATTGTTGACTTCTTTGGCAATTTGTGATATTGGGCACTTGAGGTGCTATTTGTGATATATTGTGATATTGATACGCATGTGGTGGTATAAGGATTGGGGTCGAAACGCACGGTGAGATGTGGTGGGCTTGATATGCTTGTTACTAGTAGGGGAATTACTTGAAGCCACGCGGTGTGATAAGGTGGGCTAAAACACGGGAAGCTATTTCAAAAAAATGATTTTCAAAACTAAATGCAAGGCTCCTGCAGTGGTGTAAGGAATGATTGTGATTTGTTTTGTGATATGAGACTACGAGGCGGTACCTCGGTAGTGATGCTTGCTAATACCTTTCTATTATATTTCATTTTCCCTTTTTATAGATAATGTTGTATAGGGATGTTTAGTATACTCTTGTAGAGCTTGGGACTTGGTATCACCGGATTTTGGGAGTTTTGTTCTGTTGAGTTGCAGGGTTCTTTTATTTCAGTTATTGAGTTATTTGAAAGTTTTAATCATTTTCTCAGTTAAATTCTGCATGAATGTAAGTCTTACCTACTCTTTGAGACTAGGTGTTATCGCAACATCCTAAGGAGGGAAATTGGGTTAGTGACAAGTTGGTATCATAACCCTAGGTACATAGGTTTAACTAGTCACAAGAAGGTTTAGTAGCATCTCACGGATAGTAACAAAGACTTTTATACTTATCTTCGTGAGGCTATGGAACTATTAGGAAACTTCACTTGTTTGATCCCTAATCGTGCGAATTTGTTGACTTCAGATTTTTAAATCTATGTCTTTCTATTCTCTCATAGATGGTGAGGACATGCACCGCTGGATCCAATGATCAGATACACGTGCCCCCTGCTAGAGCCGCGAGAGACCGGGGCTAGGGCCGGGACCTGGGAGAGGACAAGGAGGGGCATGTAGTGTAGCCAGAACAACTTCCCGAGCTGCGACAGAGGAGCCACCGGTAGCTCCAGTTGGGAGGTCGGCATTTGCGATGCTTGTTTCTACCTCTGCACTTCAGGAGACTCTTACCTAGTTCTTAAGCATATTTGGTAATCTAGCTCAAGTGGGGTTGATTCCACTTACAACGGCAGCATGTCAGGATGGGGTAAGAGCGCAGACTTCCGTAACCCGTACCCCAGAGTAGTCATTCCATGATGAGCAGATCGCAGAGGTTATACCAGTGTTTCCGGTTCTGCTTGTTCAACCCGAGGTTAGGGAAGCAACTTCTAATAAGGAGCATCTCAGGATCTAGTGGTACAAGAAGTACCATCCTCCTACTTTTAGTGGCCTAGCTACAGAGGACGCACAAGGCTTTCTGGAGAAGTGCCACCATATTCTCCATACCATGGGTATAGTGGAGAGAAGCGGAGTTGCTTTTACTACTTTCCAGCTATCGGGAGCAGCATAATAGTGGTGACGGGCTTGGGAGGAGGGTAGCCCAACCGAGGCTGCTTCACTCACACGGGCTCAACTTTTATAGATGTTATTGAGAGACTTTGTTCCCCGCAGCCTTTGGGATGCATGGCGCGAGATGTTTGAGCAGTTACGCTAGGGTGCTATGATCGTATCGAAGTATGCTCTCACGTTCAGTGAGTTGTCCAGATATGCACCTGCCTTGGTTTACAAAATTAGAGATCAAGTCTGTCGATTTATCAAGGGGATCAACTATGATATTAGATTGAGCATGGTTCGAGAGTTGGAGACTGACACTCCATACCAGCTGGTGGTAGATATCACACGGAGATTGGAGGGTTTGCGGGGCCAGGAGACAGAGGACAGGAAGGCCAAGAGGCCTCGAGATTCTGGTAGATATAGTGGTGTTCGTGCCCTAGTTGCAGCCCGTCGTGGTAGAAGCTATGTGAGCCTTCAAGTTTATTCAGCATTTCTAGCTTCCAGTGGTATTCCAGTAACTCCCACGTCTCAGGTTTCCCATTATGCAACGACACTGTCTAGTTCAACTCCAGCACAAGGTGCTTTCAGCGGTTAGTCCAGCTGACCAGGCACTAGCCAGTTTCAGCAGTTACGTCCTCCTAGAGCTTGTCTTGAGTGTTGTGATACTCGTCGTATGGTGAGGGAATGCCCCAGACTCAATATGAGTGCACCTCTACATACTGCTCAAGCTCCACTTATTCCACAAGGTCCCCAGACTTCTCAGGCCATGGTTACCGCACCAGTTGCCACTCCACCTGCTCAGCCAGCTAGGGGTGGAGGTCAAGTGGGTAGGGTCGACCTTGAGGGGAGGCCGGGATTTTGTTATGCTTTCCCGAGTAGGACAGAGGTGGTTGCATCAGACTCAGTTATCAGAGGTATTGTTCTGTTTGTCAGAGAGATTCATCAGTCTTATTTGATCTAGGCTCCACTTATCCATATGTATCATCTTACATTGCTCTGTATTTGTGTATATCACGTGATTCTTTGAGTTTTCCTATCTATTTTATCTAGGCTCCACTTCTCCATATCGGAATGCATGTATAGCCTTTGAGAGAGATGTCAATGTTGATACTCCTACCGTTGAGTCAGTTCCGGTAGTGAGAGACTATCCAAATGTATTTCCGCTAGATCTTCCGGGCATGCCTGTAAGGCCCTGTAAACTTTTTCAAAGGAATTTAAGCTTTCTATCACGACATAAACCAATGGGCCACGACGGGCACCCGGTGCCTTACTCAACCGAGTACCAACGTAATAGATACTCCAAACATAAGTAATTGAACCGGAAGGGCAGTCATGAGATAACTAGAATAAATCATGAGGGAATACTCGACATAGGATTACCCAACATGATATACCGAATTATACATATGACGTACGGGACTATAAGGCCGGCACGATCCTTTATATACTCAAAACATAGGCCGACAAGGCCATACAAATAGCCATATACATGAAATCTGTCTACAAGGCTCAAAGAGTAGATAAACACCATAAAGGTCGGGACAGGGCCCCGCTATACCAATTAATACATGTCCAAATCATACTAACCAAATAAGTAACTCCGGAGCAAATGGAGCGCACCAACACCTTTCGCTAAGCTGATAGGCAACTTGGAGGACTTTCAACCTGTCTATCGAAACCTGCATCATGAAACACAGCGTCCCCAGGCAAAAACGACTTCAGTACAAATAAAGTACCGAGTATGTAAGGCAGGAAAAGCCATATACAATAGACATGAAAGAAACACGGAGTAAAGGACTCAACCTGTAAGTCTGAATTGCTCTGTAGATCATGAAACACTTATAATTTCATACATATGTATATAAATGTCATACCATGCATAGGTATATGCGTACATAACATCATCAAACCTCTAAGGGCATCTCGCCCATTATAGACGAAATCATAAACGTATACCAGCTGATCAGGTTGTGCTACGTATATAACGCCATAACCTTTCCCCATATCCCATATACATATAAAATACGCGTATATAACACCATCTAGTCATGGGTCAATGTACAAGTATAAATGAATGAAATGCATAAGAAGTAAGTTAATAAGATTTCCCGGAATGTCATAAGATCAATATGCCTTCGGATACACTTTATCAACTACGTATTTTTCTGAGACCCATGAACATAAGATATAATAATAAGACACATGGGAATTCAAGAACATAGGCACCCCTAGTGCTTATATAAATGGAGACATTTATGAAAGTTGTGCATTTTGTCATTTTGTTTATATTATATGGATCATGCCAAAAGGAAAGAAGGGATAGCCTTAACATACCAGAGCCGATTCGCTTGAGAATCCCTCTAACACACGTCAATCGCGACAAAAGACGTAGCGGCGAGATCGAAGTAGGGGAAAATCCGTATGATATTCTAGAGAAGATTTATATCGTACTCCCTTTAGAATTGCAATCTCACAATGCTATAGTATTATGCAGTTTCATACAAACTCTTGTTTGAGATTTCACCCGTTGCTTAGCAACTTAAGCATCTCACTTAACAATGTAGGGAATATCTCTTATAATTGTGGGTTCATAAGAACTTTTGGTAAGCTATAAACATTTCCCTTTAATGATATATGTAGGTGTCTTTATCATAGGTGTGGGTCCCACTTTATGGATTA
>AWOL01S0080965.1:3496-42171 GCA_000715115.1 Nicotiana otophora | reverse complement strand
TTACTTTACTATTGCACACGTGGCGAGACAAGGTGGGCTGTGTCAGGGATTGATTTGTGATGAGCTGTGATGGCCTAGGGGCATTCTTGTTGTTGATATTAATGTAGTGGTATGCTTACCTTTGTGAGCCTTATCTTGTGAAAGTTATGTTAATACATTCTACGTGCTGACCGTTCCTTTATCTTATATTTACTAGTTGGGTTGAACTATGTTAGGAAACTTGTACAAGCATACATATAGTTAAGCACTCTTATCGTAATTAGGGCCTTCCTTGCTCCTGTTGAGTATAGATGCATACCCTTCTTTACTTGCCTTCTATGTTAGAATGGCTCTATTTGGCACATGAGTTGTCAGTGCAGTTATGAGGTGTAATGAGGGCACAAGATGCCAAGTGTTATGATTCAGGTATCGAGACCCATGGGTTGTGATTAGCCCGAGGTTCGGTACCTCGTGGAGTTTATTGACTGAAACTTGATGTGAAATCAGTCGTTGTGGTTGAGTGATTACTTGTCCTTTGTATATCTGTGATTTCGGATTTATGTTGCGTTTTCGTTCATCCTTCTATTCCATTATTTTGGTATTCCNTGGCGAGACAAGGTGGGAATATGATTATGCACGTGTGGCGAGAGGCGGGCATTTACTTTACTATTGCACACGTGGCGAGACAAGGTGGGCTGTGTCAGGGATTGATTTGTGATGAGCTGTGATGGCCTAGGGGCATTCTTGTTGTTGATATTAATGTAGTGGTATGCTTACCTTTGTGAGCCTTATCTTGTGAAAGTTATGTTAATACATTCTACGTGCTGACCGTTCCTTTATCTTATATTTACTAGTTGGGTTGAACTATGTTAGGAAACTTGTACAAGCATACATATAGTTAAGCACTCTTATCGTAATTAGGGCCTTCCTTGCTCCTGTTGAGTATAGATGCATACCCTTCTTTACTTGCCTTCTATGTTAGAATGGCTCTATTTGGCACATGAGTTGTCAGTGCAGTTATGAGGTGTAATGAGGGCACAAGATGCCAAGTGTTATGATTCAGGTATCGAGACCCATGGGTTGTGATTAGCCCGAGGTTCGGTACCTCGTGGAGTTTATTGACTGAAACTTGATGTGAAATCAGTCGTTGTGGTTGAGTGATTACTTGTCCTTTGTATATCTGTGATTTCGGATTTATGTTGCGTTTTCGTTCATCCTTCTATTCCATTATTTTGGTATTCCGCTGATACTTGTTGTTTTCCTTTCTTATTGCAATTACTGTATTGTTAGCCATATCGCGTAGTCCTTATGTAGATATCATACTCTGTTGTTCCTATACTCATATTTGTTCAGGTTATTTAGTCCAGTGGGTGTCTTGACTGTTCCTCGTCACTACTCCACTGAGGTTAGTCTTCATACTTGTCGGGTACCGCTGTAGTGTACTCATACTACACTTCTGCATATTTTTGTGCAGATCCAGATATTGCGAAGCCAGATGATCAATAGCTAGCAGCGCAGATTATTGCTGTGAAGAATCAAGGTAAACCTGCTGCTGCGTTCGGAGGCTTCCGAGTCACATTCTTATTTTGTATTCGCATTGTTTTTACTTATTTCCAAACAGTCGTATTTAGAAGTTATAGTAAACTTTGTAGACCTTATGACTTGTACTACCGATTTTGGGAATTGTAATTTTTTATAAACAATTCCATTTCAAAGTTGTTAGATGTTATTTATTATGGTTGTTATTCAGTAAATTTTAGGCTTACCTAGTCCCTAAGACTAGGTGCCATCACAATACCCAACAGAGGGAATTTTGGGCCGTGACAAGTTAGTATCAGAACTCTAGGTTTATAGGTGCTACGAGTCATAAGCAAGTTTGGTAGAGTCTTGCGGATCGGTACGGACACGTCTGTACTTATCTTCGAGAGGCTACAAAACTATTAGGACAATTTCATTTCCTTCATTCCTATTGTGCGAGTTCATTGATCTCGAAGTTTGAACTTTTATCATTCTATTCTCTTACATATGGTGAGGACACGAGCTGCAGTTCCTGATGACATTACCCCCGGAGCAGCTGTTGCTAGAGGCATAGGTAGAGGCCGATAAGGAGCTTGTGCCGCAGCTAAGGCACCTACCAGAGCAGCAGGTGAGGAGCCGCCAGTAGCTCCAGTTGGGGGGCAGGTACCGGAGGCATCTGCTATTACCCCCGGACTTCAGGAGACCTTAGCACAGTTCCTGAGCATGTTTTGTATATTGGCTCAGGCGTGGTTTATTCCGGTTGCACCAGCTATTTCACAGACTGGGGGAGGAGCTCAGACTCTCGCCGCCCATACTCCAGAGCAGCGAGATTATGTTGGTCAGGTTCCAGGTGTCATGGAGACACAGCCTGTGGTCCCAGTTTAGCCCGTGGTTAGGGCAGCAGTATCTGAGGAAGAACAGCTTAGACTTGAGAGGTACAAGAAGTACCACCCTCCTACCTTCAGTGGATTGGCGACAAATGATGCCCAAGGTTTACTGGAGGAGTGTCACCGCATTATTCGCACTGTGGGTATTATGGAGATGAGCGGGGTTTCTTTTGTTACGTTTCAGCTCAGGGGAGCGGCTTATTAGTGGTGGCGGGCGTACGAGTTGGGTAGCCCGGCCGAGGCAGCTTCACTTACATGGGTTCAGTTTTTAGAGATGTTCCTAAAAGAGTTTGTACCTCGTTCCCTTTGAGATGCATGGCGCGCAAAGTTTAAGCAGCTGCGCCAGGGCACTATGTCAGTGCCAGAGTATGCCGTTAGATTCAGTGATTTGGCCATACATGCACTTGCTTTGGTCGCTATAGTTAGAGAGCGTGTCTATAGATTCATTGAGGGGCTCAGGCATGATATTTGGTTCAGCATGGCTCGGGAGTTAGAGTCAGATGTTTCGTTTCAGTAGGTGGTAGGTATCGCTTACCGAGTGGAGGGCATATGGGATCAGGAGAGAGAGGACATGCGGGGCCATGAGAGAGAGGACAAGCGAGGTCAGGATAGAGAGGACAAGGAGGCGAGGAGGCCTCGTAGGCCGAAGAGATCTTTTGGTCCTTATTTTGGAGGCAAGGTACGCATGTTAGAGGTTTTGTGGGTCAGCCAGTTCAATTTGCACTTTCGGCTTCACGCAGTGTTTCAGGTACTCATGGGTCTCAGAGTACCCGTACCACACAATTGCCACAGCAACATCAGCAGAGGGGTTGCTTTTAGTGTGGAGATATAGGCCACACGGTGAGAGATTGTCTCAGACTCCGGACATATGTGTCACAATGGGGTATTCAGGCGAGTAGAGGGCGTCCAAGAGGGGGAGACCCGGCCCGTTGAGTTTCATATAGTAGGCTTGAGGCCGATGCACCAGATAATTCCATACAGGTATGCTTTTGATTTGTTACATAGGGGCACCATTCGTATTTTATTTCGGTTCTGATTATCGGGGCGAGTTCCCTTATTGGCTGCTTCATTTATGGGTGAGTTTTGTGATTAGTACTCTGCTTATGTGTATACCCATGTTGGGAGATTCTATGAGTGATAGCCCTTGTCTATCATTTTTTTTATTCATTATTGAGAGTGACGAGGCTAGAAGTGAATTCTGATTGTCCGTTTTGGTAGGTTTGATGTGATTCCTGAGTAATTTGGTTACAAATTGTAATTTGATACTCTACAGGGGTGAGAGTTTAGTAAATGTTGTGCTTTTATTGGCAGAATTGAGTTAGTGGAAAATTTCCATTGGTATGATGTGTATTCGACTTGTAATTCAGAGTTGAGGGTGAGACCCTCACGATTCCATGTGATTTGATATGTTTGAGCCCGGTTGCACGCCGTGGTGGAAGTTATATTAGGATGAGATCCTTGTGATTTGTTCATATACTTTAAATTTTCCTTTTAAATTAATTTGTAGGATGGTACTCATAGAGAGTTGTGCAAGTCGGGATTGTTTGATGTTTCTCTTATGTGTTTCTCTTTACATATTCAGTTATTTTCATTCTGTGCTTCGTGAGTTTTAGCTTGCGGAGTATGTGCCCGGTGGTGTTAGTTGTGACTTATTGATTTGGGTGTATAGTTAATAGGTTTTCATGTTTCTTGCATAGTTGTCAGTATTGTGGAGATTTGAAACAGGATTCTAACGGATATGAGGCTAATTGCCGGTGCTGGTTTTGATTACGGGCAGCTATTATGATCAGAAATATTATTATGGGCCTATGTGTGGCGTGTCATGTTGAATGGTCGTACCTTGTGGTTGTAGGCATGAGTTGTTGCAGCTGGTTGAGGCTGATACCGGGTATGGATTTAGAATCGGGTCTTTTGGAGATGAACGGAAGGTGAGAATTTTGACTCTAAGGCTTATCTGTGTTGGTAGAAAGGATAAATTACAGTTCGAATGGTGTCGTCAGGCTTATGTGGATTAGGGTGACGTGGGATCACCCACGGGTGTATGTTGGAGGTGTGCATTCAGTGATTTGAAGACTTCGAGGCGATTCTTGGCACGTTCGAGGACGAACGTTTGTTTTAAGAGGGGGAGGATATAATGACCCGACCAGGCATTTTGAGAATTTAAGCTCAGTTCGGTAGCATAAGGTCTTGAACAGTTTCATATGGTGATTTTGAACTTAGGCGTGCGTCCGAATTTGGATTTTGAGGTCCGTAGGGTGATTTGAAGCATTTCGGCGAAAGTTGGAAAAGTTGAAGTTTGGAAAGTGGAGAGGTTTGACCAATAGTTGACTTTGGTGATATCGGAGTCAGAATACGATTCCAAGAGTTGGAACAACTCCATTGTGTCGTTTGGGACATGTCTGCAAAATTTAACGTCATTCTGGGTTGATTTGATAGGTTTCGGTATGAGTTTTAGAAGTTGGAAGATTTGGAAGTTCATAAGTTCGATTCATGGTGCGATTCATAGCTTCGTCATTGTTTGATGTGATTTGAGGCCCCAAGCGGGTCCGTGTTAGGTTATTGGACTTGTTGATATGTTTGGACGGGGTCCCGGGGCCCCCGGGCGTGTTTCGGTTGAGTTTCAGATGTTTTTCATGGTTTGAAACAGGTCCGATTCTGGTGTCTCGCACCTGCGACATTTTGGAGTGCAGGTGCGGCTCCGCTCGTGCGTGAGTGTGATTGCTTCTGCGGTCAAAAGGTCCTGGGAGCTCGCTCGCTTCTGCGGAGGCCGGCACGCAGGTGCGAAGGCCGCTTTTCCGGTCCAGCGGTCACACCTGCGAAGAAGCTCGCTTCTGTGTTTCCCCCTTTCGCTTCTGCGGTGCCGCTGGTGCGGGCCTAGCTAGCTGAGATCGCAGATGCGGACTCTTTCTCACAAATGCATGTGCGCAGGTGCGCCTTCTTGTCCGCAGATGCTGAAATCCTGGCAGAATCATTTATGTCGAGGGTTTGGACATTTTCTTCATATTTTGAGTTTTAGACTTCGGTTTTGGGAGCTTCCTAATGAGGTTTTCAAGCAAAATGATTGGGTAAGTGTTCTTCACCTAGAATTTAATATATTCCATGATTTTATTTTTATTTGTATCATTTAATTTGTGTTTTGAATTGAGAAAAATGGTGATTTTTTGAAGAAAGGTTTCAAAATGAAAAATCATTATTTGAAAAATCATTTCGAGTTTTCTGAAATTTGTCGGGTTTCAAGGTACGGGTCCGGGAGACGACTTTTGGGTCGATTTTTAGATTTTGATAAAGATTGAAGCTTTATGATCCGGAATAGTTTCTTATGAGTTTTATTTGAGCTTTGAAGTTATTTTGATTAGATTTGAGCCGTACGTAGGCTTTTTCACCGAGAAGTTCATTTTAGAGTATCCGTTTGTTTTCTTTGAGGTAAGTATCTTGCCTAACTTTGTGTGGGGGAACTACCCCTTATGATTTGAGTCTTCTATGCTAATTGTAGTCCATGTACACGAGGTGATGAGTATGTGCTCGGACCTATTTGTGGAAAATTAGCCTTTTAGGGTTCTTAGGTCCTTGTATTAATTGAATATGCAGTTGTTCTTGTTATGATTACGTTCCTTAATTACTAGTTTCAGCATTACCTGCTTAATTAGAATCAATTACGTCATGATCCACTCTTATTATTACTTGATTCATATGTGCCTTAATTGAAACTGTTATCTCTTCCATTGCCATGTTATCTTTTCCCTAACTGCCTATTTTTATTTGAAGTTGTAGTTATCCCTTTTGTAAATGTTCTCCCTTAATTGAGGTTATGGTGATCTTCTCGCTGCCTACCTTTATTTGAATTGGCTGTATCTCTCTCGCAATTGTCCAAACTTAAAAGAAGCTTAGAAATCTTATGACTTAGTGGACTTGCCTTTATTTGAAATTATTTGACTCGTGTTAGTTCTTGGTTGTTGAACCGTACATTGTGGGACAATTGTTACATATTATTTTCTTCCCTGTTGAGGTGTTCTTATTACGCCTAGTATTCCTTATCATGGTTATTCCTTGTGAAGTAGTTCTACCATTTCTTGTGATCGAAGGTTCTTGAGTTGATTTACTTACCGTACTCTATATTATTGTCATTGTTGCGGTTGTACTTGTTGTGGTGATGCACGAGGTTTCTACCGTGCGGTTGTTGTTATTGTGATGCACGAGGTTTCTGCCGTGCGGTTGTTGATATGGGGTTGCACGAGGTTTCTGTCGTGCTGTTGTTACTATTTATATTTGCACATGCGGCGTGACAAGGCGTGATATATATATGTGGGTTGCGCATATGGCGAGACAAGGTGGGAACATGATTATGCACGTGTGGCGAGATAAGGCGGGCATTTACTTTACTATTGCACACATGGCGAGACAAGGTGGGCTGTGTCAGGGATTGATTTGTGATGAGTTGTGATGGCCTAGGGGCATTCTTGTTGTTGATATTTGCGTAGTGGTATGCTTACCTTTGTGAGCTTTATCTTGTGAAAGTTGTGATAAGACATTCTACGTGCTGATCGTTCTTTTTTCTTATGTTTATTAGCTGGGTTGAACTATATTAGGACACTTGCACAAGCATACACGTAGTTAAGCACTCTTATCGGAATTAGGGCCTTCCTTGCTATTGTTGAGTATAGATGCATACCCTTATTTACTTGCCTTCTATGTGAGAATGGCTCTATTTGGCACATAAGTTGTTAGTGTGGTTATGAGGTATAATGAGGGTACACGATGTCAAGTGTTAGGGTTCAGGTATCGAGACCCGTGAGTTGTGATTAGCCCGAGGTTCGATACCTCGTGGAGTTTATTGACTGAAACTTGATGTGTAAACGGTTGTTGCGGTTGAGTGATTACTTGTCCTTTCTATATCTGTGATTTCGCATTTATGTTGCATTTCCGTTCATCCTTCTATGTCATTATTTTGGTATTCCGCTGATACTTGTTGTTTTTCTTTCTTATTGCAATTACTGTATTGTTAGCCATATCGCGTAGTCCTTTTATAGATATCATACTCTTTTGTTCCTATACTCATATTTGTTCAGGTTATTTAGTTCAGTGGGTATCTTGACTGTTCCTCGTCACTACTCTACTGAGGTTAGTCTTGGTGGTATACTTATACTACACTTCTGCACATTTTTGTGCAGATCAAGGTATTGCGAAGCCAGTTGATCAATAGCTAGCAGCACAGATTGTTGCTGTGGAGACTCAAGGTAAACCTGCTGCTGCATTCGCAGGCTTCAAAGTCACCGTCCTATTTTGTATTCGCACTGTTTTTACTTATTTCCAAACACTCCTATTTAGAAGTTGTAGTAAACTCTGTAGAGCTTATGACTTGTACTACCGGTTTTTGGAATTGTAATTTTATAATGAATTTCATTTCAAAGTTGTTAGATGTTATTTATTATGGTTGTTATTAAGTAGATGTTAGGCTTACCTAGTCCCTAAGACTAGGTGCCATCACGATACCCAACAGAGGGAATTTTGGGCCGTGACACCTTCACACTCATGATTCAGCATCCTGAATCTTATTCCACTTAATGTTCTGTTATAATTCCTCATGATTCAGCATGTCATATTCTCCTCAGTTCTGTATTTAGGTTCTGCCATAGTCATCATGTTTAACATTTAGCACACTTATAAGTTGTGTTATCATACATAGGCTTTTCTATTCATCATGCCATATCCTTTGAGTTCTATCATGTTATACTTAGGGTTATTATTGTAGTCTCCATGATTAACATACCATGTCCTTTATGGTTCTGTCATTCTAAACTTGAGATGTAGGTTATATATGAAATATATAGGATAACCCTGCCTTACTAGGTTAAGGCTTATGAGACCCGAGTGTTCAAAATGCTTTCATAAAGGTTTATTAGTCCTTAAGTATCTTTTGAATCCTCATTATGAATACTTTACATCCATGTCTAACTATTAGCTTGTAAAAAGTCATACTGGCATGTATTTTCCTTTGAACATCAGTAGTATTAGTCATGATTAGTCTATCTCCTGCGAGTCAGACTATAGCTATGCCCTATTGACCATTTCTGTAATCTGAATATAACTCCATCATGTTTAGATATTCAATCAATCCTGTGTAGTTGATTTGAGTTTGTTAATTGTGATGTCTCCCCTATCCTTAACCCCTAATGATACTGACAACCTCATTCTTCAATATTTGGGATTCATCATGTCTTGTGAAGTCATAATTTTGATTGAAATCTCTGTATGTGTGGGAGTTTGGTATGAACTTTGTTTATACTCCATAACTTCACATTTTGAACACTGTTTTAAACTTATACTCAGTCATTTCCTTCCTTTGTTATTCTGGATTGAATCTGGTGTAAGGGAAACCTTTTACTATTATTGATTGAATGCAATACCCTGCTTGCATCTTTGTTTGAGTATGTACTAAGAATCCCAAAAGATTCCAGTAATGTGATTCACCTAGGTGTATGCTCATGATAGTGTATGGCGTCAAACTAATCTGTGATCAATGTTAAGGCATTAGTATCTGCATCTTAAAGCTGTTACAATTCCCAAACCATGTGCCTTATCTGTCTGAGAGATGCATGATTCCTGGTTGTCTAACTTTTAGCCATAACGGCAGAAGTGTACATGTTGTCATATGTGCCTAGAAGTATTATTTTCTAAGCATGTTCAAATGTGTGATTCACTCACTTAATGCTGAAGTATAGGGATTGTTTCTATGTGTCTATTTTCTGTGTTATTATGCTATAGAAAGTAAGCTAATGTGGTAGGAAATATCATAATGGTTGATTTGCATTGAAAAGGCATCATTGGAACTCAAACCTATATGGAAGAGTTAGTTGTTAGTGGTTAAAAGTATTTGGGAGTAGAGTTTAACTCTAGGTTGGGCTGCTCCCCCCGGCACAAGCATTGTCCTGGGACTTAAGACCCTTAGGAACTTTAAAGTGTTGGGGATTCAAAGGGGGCATCGGCCTTGAGTAGAACTCTTTCCTTAGCCTTTAATTCATTGACACTTATTAATCTATTTGGATTTGGTGTTTAATAGCAATGAAAGGTGTTCAATGTATATCATTCACTATACACAACATCCACACTAGCATGATTCCCACATCATTTAGGTACTGGTAGTAACTTCTTCTTCTAATCTTTGCTTAGTATGATTCCCTTAGCATTTAAACACTGTCAGCAATTTCTTTTAGTCTTTATTTTAGAATTTTATATATGGATACGTATACAACACTATTATTCTAATGACCTTCTCTTTTCATTTTTTGGGCATGTACAAATGATTTAGGCCTATTGAGTTCTTTGAGAACTCAGGTCCAAGTCCAACTCTACTATGGTCCTAGGATCTTCCGTCGCATGTCATTGTTACTGCTGGGCCTGCTTTTTGAGGCCCAAATCTCCCAGAGTCACTCCTTGTCCTTTATATCCTTACTTACTTTTTCATCATTCATTAGTCAGACTATGTCATTGCTCATTGCCGTTTTCCCTATTATTATGTCTCATTATATATATGACAAGTATATATTGGATTGAATTTTTATCCTATCTTTTAATTCATAGAATGACTTAGAAAAGCCTTAAAGAATTTAGGATTAAAAGAAGCCTTAGTTAGCAATTAATACTATAACTACTAATCGTAAGCTTATTATCAATTCATTATGCCTTGCTAACCTTCTCCTTAAAGATTTGGAAGTCCAAATGTTTAACAAAGGTGTCAGCCCTCTTTTCAAAGAGAAAAACAGAATTGTCGTGAATTTTTCTAAAAGTAATCGGCTGTTTCGAAAGATTAAGGCGTTG
Organism: Nicotiana otophora; assembly: GCA_000715115.1. NCBI lineage: Eukaryota > Viridiplantae > Streptophyta > Magnoliopsida > Solanales > Solanaceae > Nicotiana > Nicotiana otophora. The sequence goes on along the minus strand of AWOL01S0080965.1, from coordinate 31,972 downwards.
TTTCCCTAAAACAAAGGCATTCAAATAGTTTTCTACTTTAAAACCAAGGTATATCTCAAGATCATTTTCATAACACTTTTACCACAGTCATGAACCTCCATGATTTAGTAAACAAAGTACTTTAACTTGGTTTCCATTTTTACATGTATACAAACATTTCCATCTTCCGAAGTTTTTTTTAAACTTATATATACTAACATTAATTTCCTAAAGGCTTTTCTTTAGATCCAAATCATACTCTCCTCTTATAGATATTATGTCCTAATATATGGTAAGCTATACCCTTAGAACACTAGCTAAGGCATAGTACAAATAATTAGTTTCGAATCTAATCTAAGTCCTATGGAGCCGCCTCAGGTAGATTTTAAGGGGTGCCTAATACTTTCCCCTTAGAAGAACTAGAACCTTTACCCATGATCTCACCGATTAGCAAATCGATAAAGAATATAATTTTTAGTAATTAAATAGGTACCCTAGTATAACTTTAAATATTAGGTGGCGGCTCTCTTTCATCAACAACATAGAAACCACAAGTTTAATCTTGTTTTGACTAGTGTAAAATAGGGCGCAACAACCCGATTTCTCACAAAGTCATAACCGGCACTCGGTGCCTTGGCTTGGCCTAGCGAACCATCCAGGCTTTTCTATTCTGTTCTATTTCTGTTATGTAATGCACCTTAACACAATTCAATATAATCTAAAGCAAATTCTTTTCTGAATCTTTAAATGAAAATAATATTCTGAAAAGAAATTCATGTTGTTATCTTAAATACATTGAAAAACAAATGTAATGCAAGTGGACACCCATGACTCTGTTCTCACTCTGTCTATGAAGCCTTTAAGAAATACTGAATAATAAGATACAATTCTGGAATCAACAAACTCCACGAACTAAAATGGACTTCTGGTAATGGGAGGAGAATATCCTAGCTCGTAGCCTGCTTTCCTGCAAAATCCGTTCCTACATTGATATAGGTCAATGTAGGTTCCCATGAAGAAAACACCAGTACACAACAACAATACTCAGTAAGTAAAGCAATCCTCCCATTAAAACTAGAACGAGTCTCTAAAGAAGTATGCATGCATGATAAAAGAACATTCTAAAAGCTTTTGATAAAGAGTTGAAACAAAAAACTCATATATCTATTATAAAATTCGTATTAATGTCATCCATGAGAATTCTATTTATTTTCTTTTTTCCTATTTTTCTGGAAAAAAATATAAAACTCAAATAGATAAATATAAACCTTTCTCGAAATAATCTTTGTAAATTTTCTAAAGCATTTTTTTCGTTTCTTTTTTGGGGAGTTCCATTAATTCTGACATGACCGTTACTCATTTTTTGGCATTTAAGGACCATAAAATTGGAACTCCGCCCAATTCGTAAATTCTCGTGGGCTATAGACCACGCCATCTGCATGGGCCCGGGCGACCAGATCCAGATTGCCTAAAATTTTGTCGGCCCATCAAAAACGGCCTAAGAAACAATAGTCACTGCCTCGCCATGACCGTGACTCGTTTTTTGGCGTTTTAGGACTATAAAACTGGAATTCCGCCCGATTCTCATATATTCGTATGCTATAACCCACGCCATCTGCATAGGTCAGGGCGCCCAGACCTGGATCGTCTAAAAATTTGCCAGCCCATCAAAAACAACCTAAGAAATAATAGTCACCGTCTCACCATGAATGTTACTCATTTTTGCCGTTTTAGGGCCATAAAACTACAATTTCGCCCGATTTCCAAATGTTAATGTGCTATAATCCACACCATCTGCATAGGCCCAGGCGACCGGACCCGCAAAAATGACCTAAGGAACAATAGTCACCACCTCGCCATAACCGTCACTTGTTGTTTTAGCGTTTTAGGGCCATAAAACTTAAATTCTGCTCGATTTCCAAATTTTTGTTTGCTATAACTCACACCATCTACATGGGCCTGGGCGCCCAAACTCGGATCGCCTAAAATTTTGCCGGCCCATAAAAAATGACCTAAGGAATAATAGTTACCTCTTTTCCATGACCGTTACTCAAGTTTTAGTGTTTTAGGGCCATGAAACATGAATTATGCCCAATTTCTATATTTCTTTTGTGTTATAGCCCATGCCGTCTTCATGGGCACGCGTGCCGGACCCGGATCCCCTAAATTTTGCTGTCCTATCAAACGACCTAAGGAACAATAATCACCTCCTCGCCATCACCATTACTCAATTTTTGGCGTTTTAGGGCCATAAAACTGGAATTTCGTTCGATTCTTAGATTTTCGTGTACTATAGCCCACGCCATCTGCATGTGCCCGGGCAACCGGACCCGGATCACCTAAAATTTCGCCGGCCCATCAAAAATGACCTAAGGAACAATAGTCACCGTCTCGCCATGCCCATTACTCATTGTTTGGTATTTTATGGCCATAAAATTAGAATTTTGCCCGATTCTCAGATTTTCGTGTGCTATAGCCCACTCCATCTGCATGGCCAGGGCGCCCAAACCCGGATTGTCTAAAATATGCCAGCTCATCAAAAGTGACTTAGGAACAATAGTCACTGCCTCGCCATGAGTGTTACTTATATTTTGACGTTTTAGGGACATAAAACTGGAATTCCGCCATATTCCCAAATTTTTGTGTGTTATAGTCCATGCCATTTGCATGGGCCCAAGAGACCGGACCCGGATCGCCTAAAGTTTCTTCAGCCCATAAAAAACGACCTTAGGTACAATATTCACCGCCTCACCGTGACCGTTACACGTATCTTGGTGTTTTAAGGCCATAAAACTGAAATTTTGACCGATTTCTAGATTGTCGTATGCTATAGCCCACGCCATCTGCATGGGACAAGGCACCGGACCCGGTCGCCTAAAATTTTATTGTCCCATAAAACGACCCAAGGAACAATAGTCACTGCCTCGCCATAAACGTTTCTCATGTTTTAGCATTTTATGGCCATAAAACTGAAAATCTGCCCGATTCGCAAATGTTCGTGTGCTATAGCCCACGCCATATACATGGCCCCGGGAAACCATACCCGGATCGCATAAAATTTTGCCGGCCCATAAAAAACGACGTAAGTAACAATAGTCACTGCCTCACCATGACTGTTACTCGATATTTGGCCCTTCTAGGGCCACAAAATTAGAATTTTGTCTGTTTCCTAGAATTTCGTATGCTATAGCCCACGCCTTATGCATGGGCTCGGACGATCGGACCTGGATCGTCTAAAATTTTGCCTACCCATAAAAAATAATCCAAGGAACAATAGTCACCGTCTCGCCATGACCGTTACTCATTTTTGGCATTTTAGGGCCATAAAACAGTAATTCCCCCTGATTTTTGGATTTTCGTATGCCGTAGCCCACACCATTTGCATGGACCCGGTCACCCGGACCCTGATGTTCGTGATTTTCGTGTGCTATAACTCACACCTTCAGCATGGGCCCGGGTGACCGGACATGGATCGCCTAAAATTTTGCCGGCCCATATATAAAAACCTAAGGAACAATAGTCACTGCCTCGCCATGACCGTTACTCAATATTTGGTGTTTTAGGGTCATAAAAGTGGAATTCCGTCCGATTCTCATATTTTGGTGTGTTAGAGCCCATGCCTTCTGCATAGGCCCGAACGACCGGACCTGGATCGGCTAAAGTTTTCCGGCCCATCAAACATGACCTAAGGAACATTAGTCACCCGCCTTACCATGACCATTACTCGTTTTTAGCGTTTTAGGGTCATAAAACTGAAATTACGCCCGATTCCAAGATTTTCATGTGTGCTAGCCCACGCCTTCTGGATGGGCTCGGGCGACCGGACCCAGATCTATTAAAATTTTATCGGCCCATCAAAACGACCTAAGAAACAATAATCACTGTCTCTCCATAATTGTTACTCATGTTTTAGTGTTTTAGGATCATAAAATTGAAATTCCGCCCGATCCCTAGATGTTTGTGTGCCATAGCCCACCCCTTTTGCATGGACTCGTACGACCAAATCCGGATCTCCTAAAATTTTACGAGCCCATAAAAAATGGCCTAAGGAACAATAACCCCGCCTTGTCATGATCGTTACTCATTTTTTAGCGTTTTAGGGCCATAAAACTGGAATTCTGCCCGATTCTCAAATTTTCGTGTGCAGAGCCCATGCCTTCTGCATGAGCCCGGGCGACCGGACCCGGATCGCCTAAAAATTTGTCGGCCCATAATAAATGACCTAAGGAACAATATTCACCGCCTCATCATGACCATTACTTATGTTTTGGAATTTTAGGGCCATAAAATTAGAATTCCGTCCGATTCTCAGATTTTTATGTGCTATAGCCAAGCTATCTGCATGGGACCGGGCACCCGAACACGGATCGTCTAAACTTTTGCCGGCCCATCAATAACGGCCTAAGGAATAATAGTCATAGACTCGCCATGACCATTAATCTTTGTTTTGGGGATTTTAGGGCCATAAAAGTGGAATTCCGCTCGATCTCAAATTTTCATGTGCTATAGACTCCGCCATCTGCATGGGCCCGGACGCTCGGACCATGATCATCTAAAATTTTGTCGGCCCATAAAAAATGACCTAAGGAACAATAATCACAGCCTCACCATGATCGTTACTCGTTTTTGGCGTTTTAGGGCCATAAAACTAGAATTCTTCACGATTCCCACATTTTCTTGTGTTATAGCCCACGTTATCTGCATGGGCCCGGGCGGCCGGACCCTGATTGCCTAAATTTTTTTGACCCATCAAAAATGACCTAAGGAACAATAGTCACCACCTCACCATAATCGTTACTTAGTTTTTGGTGTTTTAGGGCCATAAAAACTAGAATTCTGAACTATTTCCAAATTTTTGTGTGTTATAGCCCATGCCATCTGCATGTGCCCCGACGTCCGGACCCGGATCGCCTTAAATTTTGCCGGCCCATCAAAAATGACTTAAGGAACAATTCTTCATCCCCATGACCGTTATATTTCTTTATGGCGTTATAAGGTCACAAAACAGGAATTCCGCCTGATTCTCAGATTTTCGTGTGCTATGGCCTATGCTATCTGTAAGGGCCCGGGTGCTCGGACCTGGATCGCCTAGAATTTTTTCGGCCCATTGAAAAGGACCTAAGGAACAATAGTCACCGCCTCGCCATGACCATTACTTGTTTTCTGGTGTTTTAGGGCCATAAAAATGGAATTCCGTCCGATTCCCAAATATTTTGGTGCTATAGCACACACCATCTGCATGGGAAAGGGCATCCGGACCCGAATCACCTAAAATATTTTCAGCCCATAAAAATGACCTAAGGAATAATAGTCACTGCCTTGCCATGACTGTTACTCATGTTGTGGCACTATAGAGACATAACACTAGAATTCTACCTGATTCCAAGATTTTCGTATGCTATATGCCTTCTGCATAGTCGAGCGACCGAACCCGGATCGACTAAAATTTTTTCGACCCATAAAAATGACCTAAGGAACAATAGTCACCGCCTCTCCATGACCGTTACTCATTGTTTGGAGTTTTAGGGCCATAAAACTGTAATTCCGCCCGATTCCCAGATTTTCGTGTGCTATAGTCCACGCCTTCTATATGGGCCTGGGAGACCGGACCCGAGTCGCCTAAAATTTTTCCGACCATAAAAAATGACTTAAGAAATAATAGTCGCTGTCTTGCAGTGGCCCTTACTCGTTTTTTGACATTTTAGGACCATAAAATTGGAATTCCACCTGATTCCCATATTTGCGTGTGTTATAGCCCATGCCTTTTGCATGGGCCCAAACCACCATACCCGATTTGCCTAAAATATTGCCGGACCATAAAATGATCTAAGGAACAATAGTCACCTCCTCGCCATGACCCTTACTCTTGTTTTGGCATTTTAGGGCTATAAAACTGGAATTCTATCTGATTCGCAGATTTCGTGTGCTATAGCACACACATTCTGCATGGGCCCAGGCCACCATACCTGGTTCACCTAAAATATTGTTGTCCCATAAAAAACGACCTAAGGAATAATAGTCACTAGCTCGCCATAACCGTTACTCATTTTTTGGCATCTTAGGGCCATAAAACTGGAATTTTGTTCGATTCACAGATTTTCGTGTGCTATAGCACACACCATCTGCATGGCCCCGGGACAGCATACCTGGTTCACCTAAAATATTGACGGCCCATAAAAAATGACCTGAAGAACAATAGTCACCGCCTCACCATGACTGTTACTCATGTTTTGGCATTTTAGGAACATAAAATTGGAATTTCGTCAGATTCCCGAATTTTCGTATGCTATAGCCCACGCCTTTTGCATGGGCCCGGATGACCGGACTCGAATCGCCTAAAATTTTGCCGATCCATCAAAAAGCGACCTAAGAAACAATAGTCCCTGCCACGCCATGATCGTTACTCATCTTTTGGCATTTTAGGGCCATAAAACTGAAATTTCGGCCGATTCCCAGATTTTTGTATGTTATAGCCCACGCCTTCTGCATGGGCCCAGGCCACCATACCCGGTTCTCCTAAAAAGTTATTGTCCCATAAAAAATGACCTAGGGAATAATAGTCACCGACTCGCCATGACCGTTACTCAGTTTTTGGCATTTTAGGGCCATAAAAATTGGAATTCTATCCGATTCGCAGATGTTCGTGTAACATTTTTCCGGTCCATCAAAAATGACATAAGAAATAATAGTCACCACCTCACCATGACAATTACTTGTTCTTTGGCATTTTAGGGCCATAAAACTAGAATTTTGCCTAATTCTTGGATTTTCGTATGCTAGAACCCACGCCATCTGCATGGGCTCAGGCGACTAGACCCGGATCGCCTAAAATTTTGATGGCCAATCAAAAATGACCTAAGGAACAATATTCACTACCTCGACATGATCGTTACTCGTATTTTGGCGTTGTAGGGCTATAAAACTGAAATGTTGCCAGATTTCTAGATTTTCGTGTGCTCTCACGTCTTCTACATGGGCCCGGACGACAGGCCTGGATACCCTAATATTTTACCGACCGATCAAAAATAATTTAAGGAACAATAGTCACCGTCTCGCCATAATCGGTACTTACTTTTTGGAGTTTTAGGGCCATAAAATTAGAATTCTACCCGATTTCTAAATTATCGTGTGCTATAGTCCACGCCTATTGTATGGGCCCAGGCCACCGGACCCAAATTCCCTAAAAAAATTTCGGTCCATCAAGAACGACCTAAAGAAAAATAGTCACCGCCTCGACATGATCGTTACTCATTTTTTGGCGTTTTAGGCCCATAAAACTAGAATTCTGTCTGATTCCCAGATTTTCGTGTGCTATAGCCTTCGCCTTCAGCATGGGTGGGTCTAAAAACCTTTTGGCTCATAAAATATGACCTAAGGAATAATAGTCACCGATCGCCATGGCTGCTACTCATTTCTTGACACTTTAAGGCCATTAAATAGGAATTCCTCCCGATTTCCAGATTTTCATATGCTATAGCCCACACCTTCTACATGTGCTCGGACGACCGAATCCGGATTGCCTAAATTTTTTTGGCTCATATAAAGTGACCTAAGGAACAAGAGTCATTGCCTCTCAAAGTCTGTTACTCATTGTTTGGTGTTTTAGGGCCATAAAACTGGAATTCCGCTCGATTCCAAGATTTTCGTGTGCTATTGTCTACGTCTTTTGCATGGATCCGGGCTACCGGACCCAGATTGCCTAAAATATTGTTGGCCCATCAAGAACTTTCTAAGGAACAATAGTCACCTCCTCTTCATGACCGTTCATTTTTGTTTTGATCGTTTTAGGTCCATAAACTGAAATTTCGCTCGATTCTTAGATTTTCGTGTGCTATAACCCACCGCCATCTACATGGGCCCGAACGATCGGACCCGGATCACCTAAAATTGTGTCGGCCCCTCATAAATAACCCAAGGAACAATAATAATCGCTTCTTCATGACCGTTACTCGTTTTTGGCATTTTAGGGCCATAAAATTAGAATTTCGCCCGATTCTTAGATTTTCATGTGCTATAGCCCACGCCTTCTACATGGGCCCGGGCCACCAGACCCGGATCGCCTAAAATTTTTTCGGCCCTTCAAAAGAGACCGAAGGAATAATAGTCACCGCCTCACGATGTCCATTACTCATTGTTTTGTATTTTAGGGCCATATAACTGGAATTTCGCCTAATTCCCAAATTTTTGTGTACTATAGCCCACGCCTTCTGGATGGGCCCAGGAGACCAGATCTGGATTGCTTAAAATTTTGTTGGCCTATAAAAAATGACCTAAGAAACAATAATCATGCCTCACCATGACCGTTACTCGTGTTTTAACATGTTAGGACCATTAAATTAGAATTACGCTCGATTCCAAGATTTTCGTGTGCTATAGCTCACGCCTTATGCATGGATCCGGGCGACCGGACCTGGATCGCAAAATATTTATGGGCCCATAAAAAATGACGTAATGAATAATAGTCATCTCTTAGCCATTTCCGTTTATGCATTTTTGGCGTTTTAGGGCCATAAAATCAGAATTCAGGACGATTCCCAGATTTTTGTATGCTATTCTCAAGCCATCTGCATGAATTCGAGCAACCGGTCCCGAATCTCCTAAAATTTTCTGGGCCCATAAAAACAATGTAATGAACAATAGTCATCGATTCGCCATGACCGTTCCTCGCTTTTTTGGTGTTTTAGGGCAATAAAACATGAATTCGGAAAGATTCCCAATTGTTTTTGTCCTATAGTCCACGCCATCTGCATGAATTCAAGAGGCCGACCCCGAATATCCTAAAATTTTGCGAGCCTATCTAAAAGGACCTAATAAACAAGAATTCAAGACGATTTCCAGATTTTCGTGTGCTATAGTCCACGCAATCTACATGAATTTGAGCGACCGGCTTCGAATCTCCTGAAATTTTGCGGGCCCATAAAAATGACCTAATGAACAATAGTCATCGGTTCTCTATGCTATTCCTCATTTTTTAGAATTTGAGGACCATAAAACAGGAATTCAGGACGATTCTCAGATTTACGTATGCTATAGTCCATGCCATCAACATGAATTCGATCGACTGGTCCTAAATCTCCTAAAATGTTATGGGCCTATGAAAACTACCAAACGAATAATAGTCCTCGCTTCGCCATGATTGTTCCTCATTTTTTGGCATTTTAGGGCCATAAAACTGGAATTCAGTACGATTCCCATTATTTAGTGTGCTATAGTCCACGCCAACCGCATGAAGTCGGGCAACCGGCGCCGAATCTCCTAAAATTTAACAGGCCCATCAAAAATGCCCCAATGAAACATAGTCATCGCTTTCCCATGGTCGTTCCTCGTTTTTTGGTGTTTTAGGCCCATAAAACAGGAATTACGGACGATTTCAAGATTTTCGTGTGCTACAGTCCACGTTACAACAACAACAACACAGTATAATCTCACTAGTGGGGTCTGGGAGGGTATTGTGTACGCAGACCTTACCCCTACCCTGGGGTAGAGAGGCTGTTTCCGATAGACCCTCGGCTCCCTCCCTCCAAGAACTCCCCACCTTGCTCTTGGGGTGACTCAAACTCACAACCTCTTGGTTGGACGTGGAGGGTGCTCACCACTAGAGCAACCTACTTTTGTCAATTAGCAATTGACAAGAGTCCACATGATCTATATGAATTCGGGCAATTGGCCCCGAATCCCCTAAAATTATGTGGACCCATAAAAACAATGACCTAGTGAATGATAGTCATCACTTCACCATGATTGTTCCCCATTTTTTGTCATTTTAGGGCTATAAAACAGGAATTTAGGATCATTCTCAGATTTTCGTAGGCTATAATCCATGCCATCTGCATGAATTCGAGCGACCGACCCCGATTCTGTTAAAATATTTTGGGCCCATCAAATTCGACCTAATGAACAATAGTCATCTCATTGCCATGACCATTTCTCATTTTTGGCCTTTTTGGGCCATAAAACAGTATATGTATGAATTCGAGCAACTGGCCCCGAATCTCTTAAAATTGTGTGGGTCCATAAAAAATGACCTAATGAACAATAGTTATCGCTTCGCCATGACCGTTGCTCATTTTTGGCCTTTTAGGGCCATAAAATAGGAATGTAGGACGATTCTCAGATTTTCGTGTGCTATAGTCCACACTATCTACATGAATTTGGGCGACCGACCCCGAATCTGTTAAAAGATTTTGGGCCCATTAAAAGACGTAATGAAAAATAGTCATTGCTTCGTCATGACCGTTTTTTGGCGTTATAGGGTCATAAAACAGGAATTCAAGACGATTCTCAGATTTTCGTATGCTATAGTCCATGACATCTGCATGAATTCGGGCGATTGGCTCCGAATCTTCTTAAATTTTACGAGCCAACCAAAAAATGACTTGATGAAAAATAGTCATCTCTTTTCCATGACTGTTTCTCCCTTTTTAGTGTTTTAAGGCCATAAAACAGAAATTCAGAATGATCTCTAGATTTTCGTGTGCTACAATCCACGCCATCTGCATGAATTCCGCTGACCGACACCGAATCTTCTAAAAGTTTGTGGGCCCATAAAAATGATCTAATAAATAATAGTCATTATTTCGCCATGATCATTCCTTATTTTTTGGTATTTTAGGGCCATAAAATAGGAATTCGGTAAGATTCCTATATTTTCGTGTGTTATACTCCACGATGTCTGCATGAATTCGAGCGACCAACTCCGAATCTCCTGAAATTTTTCGGGCCCATAAAAATGACCTAATGAACAGTAGTCATATCTTCTCCATGACTGTTCCTTATTTTTTAGAATTTAAGGGCCATAAAACATGAATATAGGACGATTCCCAGATTTTCTATGGTGTAATCTACGCCATCTGCATGAATACGGGCGACCGACTCCGAATCTCATAAAATTTCGTGGGCCTATCAAAAACTACCTAATGAACAATAGTCATCGTTTCTCCATGACCGTTCTTCGTTTTTTGGCATTTTAGGGCCACAAAATAGGAATTCAACAAGATTTCAAGATTTTCATATGCTATAGTCCACGCCAACTGTATGAATTCGGGCGATCGGCCCGGAATCTCCTAAAATTTAGCGGACCCATAAATATGCCCTAATGAACAATAGTCATCGCTTCGTCATAGACATTTCTCATTTTTTGGTGTTTTAGGGCCATAAAACAGGAAATCAAGACGATTCCCAAACTTTTGTGTGCTACACTCCATGCTATCTGCAAGAATTCGGGCAACCGGCCCCGAATCTCTTAAAATTTTGTGGGCCCATAAAAATGACCTAATAAAAAGTAGTCATCGCTTCGCCATGAATGTTCATCATTTTTTGGCGTCTTATGTCTATAAAATAAGAATTCGAGACGATTCCCAGAACTTTGTGTGCTACAGTCCACGCCATCTACATGAAATCATGCAACCAACTCTGAATTTTCTAAAATTTTGTGGTCCCATAAAAAACTACCAAAGGAACAATAGTCATCCTTTCGCCATAATCGTTCTTCGTTTTTTGGCGTTTTAGGGCCATAAAATAGAAATTTATGATGATTCCCAAATTTTTATGTGTATAGTCTACGCCAGTTGCATGAATTCGGGCGACCGGCCCCGAATCTCATAAAATTTAATGGGCCTATCAAAAATTCCCTATTGAACAATAGTCATCGCTTCTCCATGATTGTTCCTTATGTTTTGGTATTTTAGGGGCATAAAACAGGAATTCAGCACGATTCCTAGATTTTCATTTGCTACAGTCCATGTCATCTGTATGAATTAGGGCAACTGGCCCAAAAGCTTCTAAAATTTTGTAGGCACATAAAAAACGATCTAATGAACAATACTCTATCTCCTTGCCACGACCGTTCCTCAATTTTTGGCGTTTTAGGGCCATAAAATAGTAATTAAGGATGATTCCCAAATTTTCGTGTGCTATAGTCCACGCCATCTGCATGAATCTGGGTGACCGGCTCCAAACCTAATGAACAATAGTCATAGCTTTGCCATAATTGTTTCTCCTTTTTAGGTAATTTAGGGCCGTAAAATAAGAATTCAAGACGATTCACAAATTTTGGTGTGCTACAGTCCACACCATATGTATGAATCGGGCGACCGTCCCTGAATCTTCTAAAATTTTATGGGCCCATAAAAAGCGACCTAATGAACAAAAACATCGCTTCTTCATGAACGTTCCTTGATTTTTGGCATTTTAGGTCCATAAAATAGGAATTTACCAAGACTCCTACATTTTCGTGTGTTATATATAGTCTACACTATCTTCATGAATTTGGACGACTGGCTCCGAATCTCCTAAAATTTTGCGGGCCCACCAAAAATGACCTAATGAATAGTAGTGATCACTTTGCCATGACCATTCTTCATTTTTTGGCATTTTAGGGCCATAAAACAGGAATTCAGAATGATTCCTAGATTTTCGTATGTTGTAGTCCATGCCATCTGTATGAATTCGGACAACCGACCCCGAATCTTCTAAAATTATGTGAGACTATAAAAAATGACCTAATGAACAATAGTCATCGCTTCGCCATAACCGTTCTTCACTTTTTGGCATTTTAGGGCCATAAAACAGGAATTCGGCAATATTTCAAGATTTTCGTGTGCTATAGTCCATGACAACTGCATAAACTCGGGAGACCGGCCTCGAATCTCTTAAAATTTAGCGGGCCCATCCAAAAAAAACCCTAACAAACAATAGTCATCGCTTCTCCATGACCGTTCCTCATCTTTTGGTGTTTTAAGTCTATTAAACATGAAATCGGGCCGATTCCCAAATTTTTGTGTGCTATAGTCTACATCATTTGCAAGAATTCGGGAATCCGGCCCCGAATCTCCTAAAATTTTATGGGTCCATAAAAAATGACTTAATGAACAATAGTCGTCACTTTTCCATGACTGTGCCTCATTTATTAACGTTTTAGGGAGATAAAACAGGAATTCAGGACGATTTCTAGATTTTCGTATGTTGTAGTCTACGCCATATGCATGAATTCAGGAAACAATTTCGAATCTCCTAAAATTTTGTGGGCCCATCAAAAACTACCAAATAAATAATAGTCATCGCTTCACCTTGACCGTTCCTCATTTTTTGGCATTTTAGGGCCATAAAACATGAATTCAGGACGATTTCTAGACTTTCAGCCATCTGTATTAATCTAGGCGACTAACTCCGAATCTCCTAAAATTTTGTGGGCCCATCAAAAACTACCAAATAAATAATAGTCATCGCTTCACCTTGACCGTTCCTCATTTTTTGGCATTTTAGGGCCATAAAACATGAATTCAGGACGATTTCTAGACTTTCAGCCATCTGTATTAATCTAGGCGACTAACTCCGAATCTCCTAAAATTTTGTGGGCCCATCAAAAACTACCAAATAAATAATAGTCATCGCTTCACCTTGACCGTTCCTCATTTTTTGGCATTTTAGGGCCATAAAACATGAATTCAGGACGATTTCTAGACTTTCAGCCATCTGTATTAATCTAGGCGACTAACTCCGAATCTCCTAAAATTTTGTGGGCCCATCAAAAACTACCAAATAAATAATAGTCATCGCTTCACCTTGACCGTTCCTCATTTTTTGGCATTTTAGGGCCATAAAACATGAATTCAGGACGATTTCTAGACTTTCAGCCATCTGTATTAATCTAGGCGACTAACTCCGAATCTCCTAAAATTTTGTGGGCCCATCAAAAACTACCAAATAAATAATAGTCATCGCTTCACCTTGACCGTTCCTCATTTTTTGGCATTTTAGGGCCATAAAACATGAATTCAGGACGATTTCTAGACTTTCAGCCATCTGTATTAATCTAGGCGACTAACTCCGAATCTCCTAAAATTTTGTGGGCCCATCAAAAACTACCAAATAAATAATAGTCATCGCTTCACCTTGACCGTTCCTCATTTTTTGGCATTTTAGGGCCATAAAACATGAATTCAGGACGATTTCTAGACTTTCAGCCATCTGTATTAATCTAGGCGACTAACTCCGAATCTCCTAAAATTTTGCAGGCCTATAAAAAATGACCTAATGAACAATAGTCATCGTTTCGCCATGGTCGTTCCTCATGTTTTGGCATTTTATGGTCACTAAACATGAATTCAAGACGATTACCAGATTTTCATATGTTGTAGTCCATGCCATCTGCATGAATTCGGGAGACCATCCAGAATCTCCTAAAATTTTGCGGGCCCATAAAAAACGACCTAATGAACAATAATCATCGCTTCGCCATGACAGTTCCTCATGTTTTGGCGTTTTAGGGCCATAAAACAGGAATTCATGACGATTTCCAGATTTTCGTGTGCTATAGTCCACGTCATCTACATGACCAAGTATAATCCCACAAGTTGGGTCTGAGAGGGTAGTGTGTACGCAGACCTTACACCTACTTGGACAGGATATGACATGTTAATGTTGAACTTATTGTTGATGGCTTAGTGTTCATTATTTTATACTCCCTTTGTTTCAAAAATATTGACACTATTTGCTAATTAGTCTGTTTCAAAAGTATTGGCATCTTTCAATATTTCCTTAATAAGAAGCATTTATAGCCACACAAATGCTATGTAGGTTTCAGACCACAAGTTTCTAAAGTTGTACAACCACACAAATACTATGGCTTATTTAAGACAATATATCTCAAAATTTTCCCCTTCTTTATTAAAGTTTGTATCAAATCAAACTAAAACAATCTTTTTAGAATATATTGAGTATAAATTATAACCAATTTCATTTTGCTATAGGACGTGCTAAAGTTTCTTAAAGAGCGAGAAGATAAGTAAACTACATTTCAACTATATATTTATCATTTATGTCTTTGGAATTTGCAGATCCTAGGTGATACCTTTGACACTCAGATGCAACAGCTTTGAGACAATTCACTTCACTTTGAGCGTCCAAGCTCCATTCTTGAAGTGCATGCTTTGTTGGTGTGCATCCAATAGATGTCATATACAGTTTCTTTCAAACACAAATTCATTTTTTGTTGTGGGAGTAGGTAAAGTCTACTGCTCCAGCTATATCAATAGCCATATAGAAGATGTATAGCGTGTACATCACATTTTGCCAAATTGAAATCAAGTTGAGCAATGAGCACATGTCTCCTCCTAGTAACAGTTCATAAAACCAATTTGCATTTGAAGTTCAAGACTAAGAAATCATTTGTGATTTACTAGATCAATACTAGAATTTCAGAAACCTTTTACTTTTGAAGTGCTCATCTTGATAAAGGCAAAGGTCCATACAAAGGCTCTCCTACTTAGGGTACATAATAAGCTAACAATTGTGATGAACATAAGCATTTACATATGAACTGGTTGGAAACTGAGGTCTATAGATTTGTTCACAGCATCCAGCATACTAAAAAGTAACTCTTACTGTAGATTCAAAAGCATTTTCACTAGAGAGAGTCTGAAGGCACAACTCACCTCATGCACATATTTATTCCCCTCCGTGTTTAACAAGTCATGGCAAATTGAGTCATATGTCCAGTCATGTATGATGGGAGAAATCTGTAAATAAGAGGGGAATAGAGAAGCATGTCAAGAAAATGAAAAAAAGACAAAGATTAACATGAGAATGGATCAACTGAAACCTGGTCTACTGATGTATCCACAATAAGCAACTCGCATGTTTCTGTTAGTGTATTTGTACTTTGTAAGCGAATTTAAATTTAGCAAGGTCAACTTTATGCTCGAAAGCCACAGATCAAGATTTGAATGCTTACCCGTAATGAAGCAAAAACTGTTGCAATGCGGGTAGCCATCATATTCAAACACAAGTCACCCTTCCGAGAACCTTAATCATCTCCGAAAAGTTCAAGGGCTAAAGAAAGTTCTAGTTAAGAAGTTTGCCATATCACAATATGATTTCGGATTCTCACATCATCAGCAGTACCAAAGAAAAGCCCCCAAACATGCATTCTCCAATTAAGACAGGTATTAAAGCGGAGAAATCACCAAATTAATGACATATTTGAATAGCCAAAAATTCCAAGTTCACCTGCACAAAACAGCGCTCAATAAGACCAGTGGCACAAATTAAAGCAATAAGAAGTAAAATTAACTCTGAGAAAAGATTCAACAAAACAAGGATGATAACTTCTCACAAGGCACCAATGCGAGACTGAACACTTGAATCCCGCTTTATGTAATTAACCAACTCTTTAGCAATAGGCGAACTAAAGAAGACAAATGCCCTGAAATGGAAATAAAGAAGAGTAGAGGATGAGAAAGAAAGAAAGAAAGAAAGAAAAAAGGAGAAAAAATAGTCAAAGCAAATCAAACTGTAACTTCTAAATATTTATATATGTTTCCCTCTATCTTTTGATAAAGTCAAGTTTCCTTCTATCTTTGAAGAGGAAGCTAAAAATTGACAATCAAGCTTTAAGATACTCAGTATTGACCAGGTTGAGATAGATATCAGTCTTCCCATACCATAAGTATTTATATGTGCATTCGGACCAAGTGGTCGTCATAAAAACGGGAGGGGTCTAAATTTGGGAAACTTATTAAACAGCCGTATTCTCTCACAAATTGCATCTATGTGGTCCTTCACAATGTTGACATAGCAGAAGACAGTGCAAGATAGACTCTCAGAGATATTGGACGTACCGGATTAAATGAGAAAATGCTCTCTCAATTTATACTTGGGGCAGCCTTTGCTTCTTTCAATATGTCCTCTGCCTATATATAATATTTTTCTTTTCCATCAAACGGGAACGTTAAGTAACTTCATTCCTTCATGCCTTTATAGCAATAATACAGTAAGACGTTCTTTCTATCAAAAAAAAGTTATATGACCAAGACAAAAAGCAGAATGGAACTCAAAAGTAAGATATTTCTGGACGTACTTTCTGTACAAAGGTGATTTTCCAGCAATGTCAGATAGAAACACTACAACAATGCAAATAAAAGAAAAGATTAGTGACAAATCTCTGTACGGAAAAAGACAGAGAAGCTAAGCCACCTGTAGATATTTGAATAAAGATAAACAGCAAGACTGATAATAGTAACAAGAAAGAAAAGAGCTAGTATATTAATAACAGCATTTATCAACAGAAGTTCCAACTAATACATTCAACTAATAGTATTATAATAATCTTCGATAATATAATGAAAAGAACAAAAAAAGAGATCCTTCTACATTGAAATCTCTCGTGAAAATAAACGAAAATTCCTGGATTGCCAATGGAGGAAACCAAAATAAAATGGTAAAACCTCTATTATAAATGGAGCTTGCAATAAGTGTGATTAAACTAATTGCTCGTAATATCTGTGTGTTATCTCTAAACATTGCATGATAACTTCCGTGTGTAGCAAATTCATAGACAAGACTACCTATCGAAAGGAAAAGAAAAACAAATGAACGGAAAACAGTATTGACAGATAAGATACAAAGCCATATTCTCCGTGATCAGTGACAAAATTCAAACTTCTCGCTTCAACCTCAAAAATTTCTAAGTGACTCTCGTATGAATTTTAACATGAATTCACGGATTCATTTTATAATAAATAAATAAAAAGCAAAAGTTTTACAAGAAGAAGCATATATTCGGTTATAACTGAAAGAGCTCCTGACTTGCAAAGATGATGAGATTGGGGTTATGTCAAGAAAATAAATTAAAAGAAAGTTGCAATAGAACCACATTAAAGGGTGCAGAACAAAAGACGCATAAGTTGCAACATAGAAGTATACAGCTGTAATTGCTTAAGGATCAAAATGATTGAACTATGTAAAGAAGTCAAACAAAGAAATTATAAAGGGAAGGGGAGAGGCTGCCGTCTCCTGTGTATATCTTCAACCACTGCAGAAAACATTGGAAACATATGTTTTTAATGATTAATTATATATAAGAGATGTAACCAGTAACTACAGAATCCCACACCTTGGGGCTAAATACTCACTACCCAGCGAATAACATAAATATTTCACTTGTTCAATATCAATTTGCGTACCAAGCATCCACACAGTAGTAACAACTAATAAAACAACAGGATCACAATATGATATGGTGTTGTCCATGAAATTATTGTTAATAGACTGCTATCCCAAAGCAATGTGCATTTATTTATGTTCTTCCTCAAGCAACATTATATGTTTCTGCGAGCCAAATTTAGGTCTTTCCCCGGGGCTTTGGTTTAGTGGTAAGAGCGCAAACACGCTATGTGAGTTAGGCACACGTCATAGGTTCGAAACCGGCCGCAGATAAAAGCCTGGTATATAAATATTAAAGGGTGGAGAAGTAGGGCCATTCTCCACCAAGTTTCAACCTGTGTGCTCTTGGCCGTCGAGGTTTTCTTGATTATTAAAAGAAGTGTAAATTACACTTGCACCTTCCGAGGCAAAAAATAAAAATCCACAGAAATGCCATGAATAAGATTTTACAGTTTTTATGTATGGTAAACTGGAAAATGCAGCCTGCCAAAATACAAGGGCACAAAAGAGAAAGGAGTAAAAATACCACATTATATTCAATAATGGAAGGTGAATGTAATGACCCGACCGGTCGTTTTGAGTCCTAGCGCGTCGTTCAGTAGTTTGAGGCCACGAGTAGTTACACTTCAGCTATTATGACTTGCACGCGTGGTCGGAATTGAAATTTCGGAAGTTCAGAGTTTATTTGGAAAGAAAAATTCTCATTTCGGAAGCTTTAAGTTGGAAGAATTGACTAAAGTTGGATTTTTGAATAAACGATCTCAAAATCGGGATTTGAAGGTTCTAACAGGTTCGTATGTTGATTTCAGACTTGCGCGTATGTCCGTATCGGGTTTTGGATAACCCGGGAGTGTTTCGGCACCTATCGTGGAAGTTAACATTTTGGAAGAATTCCATAAATTTGGGTTAAAGTGCATTTCAAGGTTATCGATGTCCGTTTGGGATTCCGAGTATGGGAATAGCTCCGTATGGTGATTCTGGTGCGGGAGTGCGTCCGGATTTGGATTTGGAGGTCCGTAGGTCATTTTGGGGTAATTTGGCGAAAGTTAAAAGTTTGAAGGTTTTTGAGAAGTTTGACCGGGAGTGGACTTTTTGATATCAGGGTCGGATTTCGATTCCGAAAGTTGGAGTAGGTCCATAATGTCGAATGTGACTTGTGTGCAAAATTTAAGGTCAATCGGACGTGATTTGATAGGTTCCGGAATCGAATGTAGAAGTTTGAAGTTCTAAAGTTCATTAAGCTTGAATTAGTGTGTGATTCATGATTTCGATGTTGTTTGATATGATTTGAGGCCTCGAGCAAGTTTGTGTTATGTTATGGGACTGGTTGGTATGATTGGACAGGGTCCCGGTGGCCTTGGGTGTGTTTCGGGGTGGTTTCGGATCATTTCACGCTGTTTTGCAATAGCTGATGCTGGTGTCTGGTGTTGTTATTCGCATTCGCAAGGATCCTCTCGCGTTCGCGAAGAAGGATTTGGCTTCTGGGATTTTGTTCTTCTCGTTCGCGAAGAAGAAAATCTCTGTTCCATAGGTCTGATTTTGGAGGCTCATATCTCGCAATCTATAAGGAATTTGGAGATGATCCAAAAATGAAAGTTGTAGCCTTTGTGTCTCCTTTTCAGAAAGGTAAACCATTTAGCATTTGGATTTGTGTACAAAAAGTTATGGCTGGTACACTACAGGCTGTTCGGGAAGATGAAGAAATTCGTGTTGCACAGAGCTGACTTTGGCAGCTTATATCTCAAAATCTATAAGGAATTGGGAGATGATCAACATATGAAAGTTATATCGCTTGATGTTTAGTTTCCAGAAAGTCAAACCATTTATAATTTAGAGTTTTATACAAAAGGTTATGACTATTATACTAGAGGCTATCTGAGAAGAGTTTAAAAATGGCTTCTGAGAATTTTGTTCATCGTGAACGCGATGGGAGGCTCGCGAACGCGATGAAGGTTCGCCTGGGCAGTGCATAAGTTTAAAAAAAAATGGGTTTGGCTCATTTCATCTCATTTCCTCCATGGGAGCCGACCTAGGAGCGATTTTGGAGTTCCATTTTCATTATTTATGTCAAGATAAGTGATTCCTACCTATTGCAAGTTAAATACTTGGTTTATATACGAATTTAGGCATGACAATTCCTGGAAATTAGTAGAAATTTGGGGTTTTGAAGAAAAACCTAGAAATTGGTATTATATTCTTGGATTTTAACCACGAAAATTACTATGGGATTGGATGGAAATGGTATATTTGAGTTCTTAAGATTATGGGTAACGATTCCCTCCGAAAATTTTTGATATCCGGGCACGTGGGCCCGGGGTGAATTTTAGGAATTTTACCATTTTGGATAGAGTAATTTATTTAATAGATGAATTTTGAATTATTGAACTTATATTAATTATTTTGTGTAATATTTGGATAGCTTCGAATTTTTCGGCGTCGAATCGAGAATTTTACGCGATGTGGTAATCGGAAAGTGGACTTTGAGACAAGGTAAGTCTCTTGTCTAATCTTGTGAGGGAAACATTTCCCCATAGGTAATTAAATTAATAATTATTGCTAATTATGGGGGTTACGTACGTACGAGATGACGAGAGTCCGTGCGTAGCAACTATTAATGCTAAAGTCCAGGTAGGTTAGGACTCAAAGCATGAATTACTTGTGTAAATTGTATCTGTTATTTAATTAAATTATTTGTTATATATCGTAAATTGTTAGTGAGAGATAGTAAAAGATGGAAATCTCATATGCTTATTTCTGTTTAAATTAATTAATTGTTAAAAGAAATTGTTCATCCTCTCGAATTTATCTTATAATAAACATACTCTCATTCCCGGAGGTACATAAGAAAAACGTCCTCCTTTCTTGTGGAGCAGGCCGAACGCCTTGACAGGATAAATGCATCTATAGATCGTGCCGCCCGTCCTTTGGCAGTGTACACGACACTCTGGATCGAGCCGAATGACCTCGGCAAAAATCGTGCTTAATAATAATAATTACACGTTACTTTGATAGTTTATTTCAGTTTGTGAAGCTAATTGAAATTTGGAAATTATTGAAATTTAAAGAATTTAATTATCTTTGCTTGTTAAGGAATTATAGTTATTCCTGTAAATGAGGCTAATTGATAAACTGGAAATTTATTGGAATTGAAGGAATTTAATTACTTCTACTGGTTCAATAAAATTATTGTTAACTCTGTGAATCACGTCGACATAAATATTTCTATTTTCATGATTATTTAATATTATTGACCCATAGTGATTGTCAAAGTCGGCCATCTCGTCTCTATCTCTTCGAGATTAGGTTTGATACTTACTGGGTACACGTTATTTTTGTACTCATGCTGTACTTGCTGCATATTTTATTGTGCAGGTACATATTTGTCTAGCGGCCTTGTGGGCGCAGAGATATAGTTAATAATTGCGGGGATATAGGTGAGCTGCATTCTGTATTACGACTCGCAGCCAATAGAGTCTCCTTCAGAAATATTATATTTTTCTGTCTAATTTGTATTCTGGACAGATGCTGTATTTTATTTTTAATTCCCCAGTAAATGCTCATGCACTTGTGACACCGGGTTTTGGGATGATTATGGGTTGTACTGTATTGGAGATTTTTAAAGATATTATTACGTATTTTGTAAACTTCATCTTCTGCTATTTAATTGAGGGGAACAACTATGACTTCAAAAATATTAAAATGAGAATTTATTTAGTATTTATTGTTAGCTTATCTGACAGCGGTGTCCGGCACCATCACGACCTTCATGAATTTTGGGTCGTGACAGTGAAGAGGTTGGAAAGGTCGAGATTATAACAGTAAAAGAGATGTTATCTGTTACATGACACCAACAACATTGTTTATGCACATCAATTCATTCTGTGACACTACCAGTATCATTTTGGACGCCTTCTAGTGAAACTTTTAAGACCACATAAACCCAGGAGGAAAACAAGGTGATTTGCACACTACAGCGAATTAACTATATGTTGCGAGCCACCTATTCAATTTAATCTGCAACCTTAACGTCTGTGTGTGTCAGCGCATATAGAGATATATAATAATGTCTCACCTACAAAAGCATGTAAAACTTATAAAATATCATTCATGACTTGATTCATGAAGTAGCAAATCAAGAGAGAAGTAAAACATAAATATCCCTAAGACTGGTCTTTCTAATACTTACATGAAACTCCTTCCTCTGTGATATCCGACATTGTGCATCTAAGTTGCTCGGACACGGGTGCAGGTGTCGGACACGGGTGCGGATCTAGAGGTCGGATCCTTCGAGATGTAAATTTTAAGATCCGGGGATACGGATCCTAGTAAGGATACATGTGCGGGGATCCGACTAAAAATAATTTAAAAATATAAAAATATAAAAAATATCTCTAATTTATGAGAAATTTTGTGAATACTTATGTATAGCTTGTAAAGTGTAGATTTCTTTTTTATTCTCAAGTTGTAAATAAGTAAAAGATTGATATCCTAGATAAGCTATACTATTTTCTTTAAATTTACTCTAGTTTTGGTTTTGATTTCGGAATTAAATTGTATATCGTCTCGAATTGTTTCGTCCGCCGTGGTTAAAGTACCCAAAATTGTTTTACCAGATCCGGTACGGATCCCATACCCACACCTATACTAGTGTCATATCAACACGGGTGCGGCACCTAAACTGCCATGTCGGATCAACTTAGTTGTGCATGTAAATGACATTATTTTAATAGTTAGTTTGTCCATGATGAGTACCTGCAGGATAAGGATCAGTCAAAGCGTGATCTATGAGTTTCATCAACCAGTATTCTTTTGTGATTTGAAAGAAGTATTTCCAGCCACTTCGAAGGGCATAAGCTTGTCACGAGTCAGTATTCAGTCTTCTTACACTTCCCTAGAATTATAAAGATTATCCACGACAAGCAAAAGTAAACAACACAAAGTTGAAAATCCCCACAACGGGAACCTGAGTCCATTTATATAAATTTCTGAGGCGTGAGCCAAGTAAAACACTATAATCCCAGAAGGAAAAAAAGGTGGAATTGAGATTCATTATAAACTAAACAGTAGGCCAGTAGAAGAACATCAAAAAAATTATTTAGAATAGATTGTGTCGGAGGGCGTATGATGGCGAAACTATACTATTTGTACCACAAATGAGATCTATGAAATCTTACACATAAAAAGAATTCCTAATAATTTTTTAGTTCCTAAGAATACTGTACTAACAACATAATTAGTTCAGTGTCATAAAGGTACAAGTTCTAAACTTAATAGCATTGAAGTGATACGAAAAGGCTCTCATTTAAGACCATATAATTTGCAGTAAAAAGTGTCTCAAATGAAAGCATTTCTCCAAATTGTGAAACATATCGTAGTCACTATACCTTCCATGCTGATTTTGAGTCTTTTGACTTGGCAGACCCGAGCATCTCATTCAGTAATCCTGCAATATAAAAAAGGAAGCGGTTGGAATAGGTTGATACAAACAGAACATCAGACGAACACACTTCATCGCAAGTGAACATAAGTGATGAAGGAACAGAACTCCTAAGGCAGAACATGAGATCATCATTAATTTCTAACAAACACATAACTAGTCATGTATTTCCCATAAGTGCAAGACAAAGTTGTGTTAGTGCAACTTGAAAACTCTATCTGTAAAGATAATAGGAAATAATTAACTGGATGGAGATCTATAGCAGATCCTGGGGTGCTAACGACATGCAGGCAGGAAATCAAGGGGGGGAGGTGTGGAGCAAGCAACAACACTAAATATAAGAACCATTTCCCCATCATTGCAAACTAAACTCATTAGTTTTAACCAAAACTTAAAGCTAAGTCATACTGTTTAACCAAAGAATTAGATTCTCAGTCAAAGCCTATTTTTAGAAGTACTCATCAATAGAAAGCACAAGAAAGTAATTATATTCCAATGTTCATCAGAACGTATCCTTACAAGTGAAATTCCCTTTCCTTATATAGGAATTTACAAATATAACGTTTCTTCCCTTTTATGACCGAATCATTATGAGCATTAATGACATTAATGAAACGTTATAATTGGCAACCATAATTGTTCATGAAGATTCTGTAACGGTTCTGATTCTTCTTCCATATTAATTAGAGGTTCATGAATCTTCCCTCTTTACTGTCTTGATTCATCCTGCATGTGTCTCTTCACTGAGTAATTTAGGCTCGAGCAACCGTACTCTTTCGTCTCGTGAGTGATTTGTTCGTACCTGTTGTAAATTGTGAATCTTTTAATGCGACACTCTAGTTGTCATCTTCTTAGTGATCCACGTATCTTGCCCTGTCATCCTCATATAATTCCACATGTAACATTTATTTTTTACCAATACAGATAGTCCCCCCACTTGCCGAATATTCTGCAATTGAATATTTGGGAAGTGGCACGCATTTATGGTGGGGATGTTTTGCCGCCGTTTTCCATGTATCATTGCGTCTTCTTTAGAACCATCGCTTCGCATGTCACTTCAATTTAATGTACGTGCTATGTGGCCTTCGTCGATTGGGTCTGCGACTCTTCATCGATTTTTAAAGCTTTCTTGCGGGTGCATCAGTCACTTTTAGTTTCACAAAACCTTCAATCTACAGTGTTCTTCTTCTTTAATCGCTCTTGTTCTTCAGCGCATACTATTTTCTTGTATAACCATGTCTTTATCAAACCCCGATCCTCGCAGAGTAGCAATTATAGATGAACTTCCCCCTTCAACTACTCCTGTTAGGAGTAGAAGAGGTGGTAGATTACATAGTTTAGGATTTGTATCTATTCGTGGTTATACTTCTCAAACCAGTGTTGCTACCCCTTCTTCTTCTAGAACTGGGGCTTTTTCAACTCATAGATCTTATGCTAGAAATAGGGATTCGAGTGAACCTATTCGAGAACCAACTGTTGACGAAATTATTCCTGCAAAATTTTCTTTCTCCACTGATCGTGAATCAATTAGAAATCAAGTTACTTCTATGACTTCCTATGATCGTGTCGATGTTTATCCTTCCCAGATTACTGAGGGTTTGATTTCTCTTGTGCGAAGAGAATGCCATTGGAAATTTGACTTTCCAATTTTAGTTCCTGGTCCAAACCAAAGGATTACTTCGTTCCAAGATGGTTACTCTTTTGTTTACACATATCCTTTTACGTTAGGTTTTAGACCACCTATTAACCCAGCCATTATAGAATTTTCCCGTTTCTTTAATGTTTGCTTAGGACAAATTGGTCCTATTGTATGGAGAGTTGTTGCATGTTTAAGATACCTGGCTAATTCGGCCTCTTTACCCTTCACCTTTCAACACTTTCTTCATCTTTATTCCCCTAAGTTGTTTCGTTCAGGGGTGTTTACTCTCATGGCTAGGAGTAAAAGGATTTTGGTTAGCCCTGAAGACGATAAAGACCGTGGCTGGTATGCTCGTTTCGTTGCTGCTCCTACAAGTGATTTAGTGGGTGAAGAGAATATGCCTTTTCCAGAAAAATGGAACTTTGCACGCAAGTTTTTTTTTAAGATATCTTTCTTCTCTTTTATGAAGGAAGAAGAAACTTATGATCCTGTGGCTGTTTTTTCTTTCTTTTTAGCAACCATGGAAGTTGTCGAAGAAATACCAGACTTCCGTGCTTGGGTAGAAACATTACTGTCGGTTGCTCATATGGAAGGAAGGACTTGGAAATACCTTTCTCATAGGTTTAGTTGGAAAGTTAAAACTCATGGTATGCTTCCCTTTAACTTTCTTCCTTTCTTTCATATTTATTTAGAGATTTACTAACTTCTTCTTCTGCTAGGATTTCCCATACGGGGTGTTAGCGCCGCGTCTATTGCTTCATCAAGACTTTCTTTGTCCATGGCTCAAGAGATGATTTTGAGTTCTTCATCAAAGAGAAAAGCAGAGAGAGCTCATGTTTCTGAGGGTGAAGAGGAACAAGAGGAGGGATCTTTAGTGCGTAAGCCTCGGGCTAGGAGACGCGTTATTTTAGATGATGAAGCCACTCCTCCTCCAAATTCAGTTCCCGTGAATGAGCCTGAAAGTGCCACTTTGGTGAGCTCTGATGAAGAGATGATTGTTGCACCTCGTGACTCTACAGAACAATTATTTTCCCATGGGGTAGATAGTGAAGACTTTGTCTTAGTTTCTGATGAAGCACCCCTTGCCTCTTTTCCAGTATCTGCTCCTATTGGTTCTCAGTTTCCCGCGCCTGTTATTGCTGCCACTGCTTCTCCCGTGGTTATTTTTACTTCCTCAACTATCCCTATTGCTATCACTTCTCATGTTGAAGTTGATTCTTCCAGTAGCAGTAGGATGATAAAAAGAGTTACCATTGAAGTCCCCGAGGATGGTAATCTTTTAAAAAAGTCTGGCCAAGCTGATGTATGTCTGAAACCGCTGATTGGCCCAGTTGAGAAGTCTAAATTAGAAAACCACAACTCTTTGACATGGATGAATGACATTGTCCATTAATCTTTAAAGGTATAAGCCTTAGCTTTTTATTTTGCATGTGATTTCTTTATCTTTGTTTGATAATCACTTCTTCCCTTTCTTTTGTAGATCAACCTGATAGGCATAGAGCTGATAAAGAAAATTGTCCATACTGAGCAGTTAGTCAATGACTATCATACAAAAACGGATAACTGTAAAGAACGATTTGAAGGCCTTCAGTTAGAAAAAGAAGTTTTAGATGAGGAAAAGAGTGCTTTGGAACAGCAAGTGAAAGTGATGGCAGCAGAATTGGCGATTGAAAAAGCCTCTTACAGTCAAGTGGGCAAGGATAAAGACCTCCTTGAGTCTTCATTTGTTGAGCAGCTTTCTAAAGCTACTGAGGAAATTAGGGGTCTGAAAGAACTACTTAATCAAAAGGAAGTCTATGCCGGAGAGCTTGTTCAAACGCTCACTCAGGCTCAAGAAGACCTCCGTGCATCTTCTAACAAGGTCTAGTGTTTAGAGAGATCACTCGCCCCTTTACAAACTTCTTATGATGCTGCTTTGATTGAAAAAGCAGAGTTGGAGGCCGAAATTGAGCAATGGGAGAGGGATTATGTGATGACCCAAAAGGTCATCTTATATTTTAGAACTCGAATCTGCACTTTTAAGCCTTAAAAATCTCATTTTTGCCCTCCTTAATTTGCGTGCGCAGTGCGGACAGGTTTCCAGAAAGCTTTTATGTTAAAAATTGATGAAAATAAGAATTTATGCCTTAAAAAGTTGATTTTATTTGACTTCGGTCAACATTTTTGATAAACGGGCTCGGATCTGTATTTTGACAGTCCCGATGGGTCCGTATCGAATTATGGGACCTGGGCGTATGCCCAGAATCGAATTCGGAGGTCCCTAGCTTGAGTTATGAATTTTTGATGAAAATTAAAAGTCTCAAAAATATTTGTTTTTAAGAATTGATTGATGTTTGGCATTGTTAGTACCGGGTCCGTATTTTGGTTTCGGATCCGGTATAGGTTCATTATGATATTTAATACTTGTATGTGAAATTTGTTGAGAAACGGAGTTGATTTGACGTGATTCGGACATCCAGTTGAGAAGATAGGAATTTTAAAGTGTTCTTGAGAATTTCATTTGATTTGGTGCTATATTCGTAGTTCTAGGCATTATTTTGGCGATTTGATAGAGCGAGAAAGTTTCGTATGATATTTTTAGACTTGTGTGCATGTTTGGTTTGGAGCCCCAAGGGCTCGGGTGAGTTCGGGTAGGCCACGAGATGTTTTGGACTTTGAAAATCTGGTATTTTGCTGCAGCAAGTATTCTGGCAGGTTCTTCTTCACGTTCGCGAAGGTACTCTCGCGAACGCGAAGAGTAAACTGGGCAGCTGAAGTTTTCTTCCTCGCGAACGCGAAGGCTTAGTCACGAACGCGAAGCGATGGGGGCGTTACCCTTTGCGAATGCGACTAGCTCCTCGCGAACGCGTAGTCTTAGGCACACATGGGGAAGAGTCGATCGTTCCTTCATCGCGAACATGAGCAATGTCTCGCGAACGCGAAGGCCAGGGGTAGCCTACGCGAATGCGAAGGCTTGGCAGCCTATACTCTTCACGAACGCGATAGTGCTCTTGCGAATGCGATGAACATTGTCGCCCAGCACTTAACAGAATCCAAACATGGGATTTAGCCAAAAATTCATTTTTCTCAAAAACCAAACGGTGTGAGGCGATTTTTCAGGAGCCATTTATTCCCCAAATTATTGGTAAGTGATTCTAAACCATTTTCTTTTAATTACCCATTACATTTCTTGAATTATCAACCTAAAATCTAGAGTTTTCATGATAGAATTAGGGGTTAGGGTAGAAAATTAGGGATTTCAAAAATTTGGGAATTTAGACCTCAATTTGAGGTCGGATTCCAAAACTAATTACATATTCGGGCTCGGGGGTAAATGGTTAAATGAAGTTTGGTCCGAACTTCGGATTTTGACCAAGCAGGCTCAGGGTCGATTTTTCGACTTTTTGGAGAAACATTTGGAAAATTTAATTTATGCAATATAATTGATTTCTTTAGCAATATTTGATATTATTGAGTCATTTTCGAATAGATACGAGTG
>AWOL01S0080964.1:0-14230 GCA_000715115.1 Nicotiana otophora | reverse complement strand
TAACCCCACGAGTCCAAATATGTAATTAGATTCCAAAAGTGAGTCCAAGTTCACTCTCAAATCCCAAATTTTTATTTTTCAAAACGTAGTAAAAATAACCCAAAATTCTTTTCCAAATGTTATGATTTAAGTGTAAACATCCATGAGAAATTAAGATATAATATTAAAATCAAGTGAAAATCATTTACCTACCTGCCTTGTGTGAAAATCCTCTTCAAAAATTGCTCTTCTCCAAGTCTAGGGTTCAAAATATGAGAAACTGAGTCTAAGTCCCAAAATAGCTATAATAATATCACATGTGGATGTCACATTTGTGACTTGGGGTTCACAAATCCGACCCTATTAAATGCAAAGAAGGGCGCACAAATGCAAACATAGCCCCTGAGCTGCAGTCATCGCAAACGCGACCAGGGATCTAGCAAATGTGACCAAGCGTCACAAATGCAATGCCCCCTTCACAATTGCAGATGTCGCTATTGTGACACCAGCTTCACAAATGTGAAGCTGGCCTTCTGAGCCAATCATCTTTTATTGAAATTGTAATTGGTTATAGAATATCATTTCTGAATACGGTCAAAACCGAGTTTGCCCTTCGTATGATTAATCTTTATCTAACAATTCACAATATATATGTATATATATCAAATAATATTAATTAAACAAAGAATACAATTTACACAAGTAATTCATGCTTTGAGTCCTAAACTACCCGGACTTTAGCATTAATAGTAGCTACGCACGGACTCTCGTGACCTCGTGCGTACGTAGTCCCCACAATTAGCAATAATTATTTAATTTTAATCACCTATGAGGTAATTTCCCCCTCACAAGATTAGACAAGAGAATTACCTCGTCTTGCTCCAATTTAATCCACTAGAAGGCCTTTTCCACGATTATCCAACTGTGTCTAGCTTGAATCTAGTCAAAATAATTCGATACAATCACTAAATATTATAGGAATCAATTCTATAAGAAAATACTATATTTTTAATACAAATTTCAAAATTAATTAAAAATTCGTCTGTGGGGCCCATATCTCGGAATCCGGCAAAAGTTTCAAAATCCGACAACCCATTAAATTACGAGTCCAACCATACCAGTTTCACTCAAATTCGACTCCGAAATATTAAAAATTTATTTCTATGAGATTCCTAAAAATTTTCCAAATTTCAATCTCAAAACTAATTAAATGATGAGAACAATGATATATTTATGTTTATAGACCAAATCCAAGTTAGAATCACTTATCCCAATATTGTTTCCTCGAAAATCTATCAAAAATCGCCTCTGCTCAAGCTCCAATTTGTTAAAAATTACGAATGGGACGAATGCCCTCTTTTATAATTCTGCCCAGGCAGCCCTCGATCCATGGCCTCGATCCTCGGCCTCGATCGTGGTCTCGATCCTGGCCTCGATCGTGGCTTTGATCCTCGTCCTCGATCGTGGCTTTGATCCTCGGCCTCGATTGTGGCTTCGATCCTCAGCCTCGATTTTGGGAGCTCGATCTTGGGAGCTCGATTTTTGGGCCTCAATCTTGGGAGCTAGATTTTGGGCCTCGATCACAACCCAGAATTTCCAGCAGAAAGGAAAATCTGCAGCAGCTGTTTTAAGCCCAACTTTTGATCCGTTAACCATCCGAAACTCACCTGAGGCCCTCGGGACCTCTATCAAATATACCAATCAAGTCCTAAGACATCATACTAACTTATTTGAAACCTGAAATCATATAAAACGATGCTAAAACCATGAATTATGCTCCCATTCAAGCTTAATGAAAGTTAAACTTTCCAACTTCTACATTCGATGTTGAAACCTATCAAATCAACTCCGATTGACCTAAAATTTTACACACAAGTCATAAATGACATAACAGAACTATAAAAATTTTCGTAATTGGATTCCGACTCCGGTATAGAAAAGTCAACTCCTCGGTCAAACTTCCAAACTTAAATTTTTGTTTTTAGCCATTTCAAGCCTAATTTAACTACGGACTTCCAAATAAAACTCCGAACACGCTCCTAAGTCCAAAATCACCATACAGATCTGTTGGAATCATTAAAATTCTATTCCGGAGTCGTTTGCACATATTTCAACATCCGGTCACTATTTGAACTTAAATTTTTAATTTTTCATCAAAATCCCATATCTCGGGTTAGGGACTTCGGAATTTAATTCCGAGCATACGCCCAAGTCCCAAATCACGATACGGACCTATCAAAACTGTCAAAATATTGATCCGAGTCCGTTTGCTCAAAATGTTGATCAAAGTCAAACTTGGCCTTTTAAAGCCAACTTAAGGAACCAAGTGTTCCGATTTCAACCTAAACACTTCCAAATCCCTAACCAACCATCCCCGCAAGTCATAAATCATTAAAGCATATGCGAAAAGTTTTATTTAGGGGAACGGGGTTCTAAACGTCAAAACGATCGGTTGGGTCATTACATAAATACTTTAAAACTTTTTTCATTCTTTAATGGTATACAATTCCAAAGGCTCCAAAGAGGAGAATGTTGGGATATATACTATTAACCATGGATTTTAGTTTGGATATATTATTTATTATGGAATAGTTATTTATTCAATTTTGATAAAGTTTTAAATAGAACATATATGTGTTTGTTTCATTTACTTATATAGTAGATGATTTAGTGTATAGAGTTTAACTTATACACGGAAGATTAAATCATCGGTTCTTATAAGTATAAAGATCATGTTCACAATCTAATGATGGAATTGGACAAACCATCAGGGATGATTGTAGCACAAGATTAAATATAATTTATCTTGATTATGGGAATAATTTAATTCCGACTTCTTGTGCTAGTACATTTTGTATGTATTGAACGGACCAAATAGAGATAAGTATTTTATACTGACTTAATAAAATAAATTCTCAACCATTAAATGTACTTATACTCTTAATCTTGATATAATTATTATTAGCTGTGTATATTATTATTGTTTTGATTTATTAAAAAGCGAGATCCTTTCGTGGGTCAATATGCATGGTAAATTGGACAATAATAATATACATTGGCAAAGTAATAGTTAGTTGATGAAATCCATATCTCGGTCTAGAGATTGATGATATACCTTTATGAAAGCTTATAAGTTTTCATGTGTAAACCCTGCAGGTGAATTTTTTATATCTGTCACATGAAATAAGTTAAGCGAAAGTCTAAAGAAAATAATCAATGAATTAAATTGTCAGTAATTTAATTTATTTGATTAATATCTGAATCTTAACATGGGGAGTTAAATAAGATTTAATGGAAGAATTTCGAAATTGAATTGAGGAGTGCAGTAACGAATTTTTAGTGGAATAATTCATAATTTATTATGGTAGTATTAATTCGGATATTTCGAATTAAGTCCATACCAGTAAGCCTCGTTAAATAAATACTAGGATCCCTGTTGTGCCCGAAAAATTAGAAATTAAATAGAATTCTATTTCTTACTGGAAAAGGAAAACCCAACAAATTTAGAAAAATGTTTTAAAACCCTAAAACATGTGGCTATATAAAGAGGTCTTATTCCATAAGGAGAAACTTGCCCACATGAGTTTCGCTAATTCCAGGCATTATTCGGGTCACACAACAGAAAACCGTGGAACTGGAGGATGATCTCGTGGATGGTTTTTACTCATGCTTGAAGGTCTTTTCGCGATCGCAGTCACGCTTCAAGAGATAAATATCGATTTTATATTCGATTATAATCTGTGATTATGTGTTGTCTTTATTACATACAAGTGATCCCGACTATTTGCTCCGTTGTTTATACTTGCTTCCATCAATTGGTATCAGAGCCTGCTTGCATCTAATTGGATAACCTGAAATATAAATACATATGTGCGATTATGTATTTGATTACTTTGTTTTTCTGACCCGTTTAAACGATTGAAAAACGTGATTAAATATGATTTTGTTCTTCAGCAACTGATATGTGATAGGAACATAAGAGAAATCGGAAAAGAATTGTCTTGGAATTAGATCCGTCACCGCCGTGTTGATCCGAATATTTTGTATATGGATGGATCTAGCTATATATTGTTAAAAATTACAGTAAAAAAGGTTGCTAAAGACTTTTGGTTCACGTGAAAGGGGTGGCGGCAGACATGTTTCTTTTCAGTTGAATATTTTTTGTAACCCATTGTAATTTTCTTTCCAAGATTCCTTGTGGGTTGGTTAAACGAGTTGGTAACAAACTTGTTTTGTGATATAACTTTAAAAAACAAAAAGGTATATAGGCTCAAGGAAAGTAACTGGAGGCGGCAAAAGCTGTGAAAGCATAGCTTTCTTTGGTTAAACTCTAGGTTACTTGTTTCCTTTGCTGATTTCTTGGTGATTGGACAGCTTATTATATATTTTTCTCAAGTTCGAGTTTTTTATTTAGCTGTGCATTAAAGAGATCTTTGATATATTGAGCATAGTCTTGGTCCTTGATTATCATGAATCACAATAAGCGTAGGCTCACACTGTATATCATATGTATAAATAAAATATTTATTAATAATAAATGGGTTCTAAGAAGTAGCGTATTTATTTGAAATCATTGAAATTTCTTAACACTTTATACATAAGAGATGAAATCATACATATATTAAAAATTTATGATTAAATAAATGGTTATTACCAAGGTAATTTATTTATTTAAGATCATTGAAAATTCTTAATAGCTTTATACATGTGTGATTATGTCAGTATATGAATTGAGAGTTCTGATTAATAAATAGAATCTACTAAAATAGTCTATTTATTTGAGTCATTAAAAATGTACTCAGTGTACATGTGAAAATTGTCTTTGAAAGTGTATGATAATGGTGGAGTTTATCTATTGAAAAAAGATTTACCATTAGATATTAGTAACACTATATTCATGAGAAGAGATATTAAGTATTTCACCCTAAAGGATAAAAAGTAATATCTTGGATTCTCATGTATATAAATCAAGAGGACAATTTGTTGCAAGAGGAAATTTTGTGTATCTTACCCAAATAAAGGATATAATGTATGTTCTATGCTCATGGGACAATAATAAGGAGAAAGAAAGTATGATCATATTTATTTTAATCCATGAAAATGCCTAAAACGGTTATTCTCTGAATTTGGTCATGAATTTGGAGGTCATAAATTTGACGAACTCAAATTCACCTGAAATTTGGAAGGTCCATTGAAAAACAACCTGGTAAGAAACATTCACTTCTACATAGTGGATCGCATCGTTTTTGTTGTTTTGATGCCGTTTAGATGGGGTTTCAAGCAGTTTATTGGATTAAATTAGTTTTAAATATGAAACATTATTCTTTGTATATTGGTTTTATTTGTGTTAAATTTGGAACATGATCACATATGATGATTTAACTTGATATGATATATGGAAAGAATGTAAATCACATCAATTTAATCTCTAAATTCGCCTGAAGAAATTAATCTAAATTTGGTCATAGTTTTGGTGATCATTAATTTTACGATCTCCGATTGACTTGAAATTTGGTGGGTTCATTGAAAACGACCTAATAAGAAATACTCTTTGCGATGCATTGAATTATGTCGTATTACGGCAGTTCAGGATCCTTTAGATGGGTTTTTTGGCAGTTCGCGGGATTAAAATGTAATTTGAATATGAAAAGTCATTCTTTATGTCAGGTTTATTTATGTTAAATCTGAAATATAGTAGCACATGTTGATTTGACATAAATTGATATATGATAAGAATGTAACTCATATTTTTAAAATTCCTAAAAATACTTAAAATCGTAACTTTTCGAATTTGGTCGCAGTTTTGGAGATCATGACTTTTACGATCTCCGATTTACCTGAAATTTGAGCTGTTTGGATGGGTTTTGGGGCATTTTTTCGAATTTTTAAACTTAATTATTTTTTAAAAAAATACATGATTGTGATTAAATGGTGATAGGAATTAACCTCTATGGTCTCCACTATCTATTTATAGTGAGATAATAAATTTATGCGTCGACTTTAGGTCTTCCTCCATATCAGATAAATTTATTATGAACTCACATAGTATAATTACTAGTAGGTGATAACATGTATTGACTCTCCATCTGAGTTTACATGTTGAATCATTTTTATAATTATAATGCAACCATGATTAAGTGGTAATAGAAATATATTTCTATGGTCTCCCACTATTTATTTCAAGTGAGTGTAAATTTACGCGTCGACTTTAGGCCTTCCTCTATATTAGATAAATTTATTGTAAGCTCACTAGGTGAAATCACTACTAGAAAACTGCCTAAAACCGTCCAGAAATACTGACCGAAATCGGTCGAAAAATTGAAAAAATCGACTGATTTCTGACCGACTTTAATCCGTCGAAATTAAGTTGGTCGGTAAAAAATAGTGACCGAAGTCGGTCGCAATTTCTGACCGATTTCGGTCGGTAAATTAATTTTCACAAACGACCCAAAATCAAAATCTGCCGAAAAAACCGACCGAAGTCGGTCGATATTTTTAATTATGCAATTAAAAAATGCACTGTCTGGGACTCAAACTAGGGTATGTACTATGGCAGGATACTATTCTACCACTAGACTATTGGTACATTTTGGTTTATGACTTTCTTTTAATTTATTTGTACTCTTTAATTTTATTTTTGTGCGAAAATAACAACCGATTTCGGTCGGTTTTATTAAAAATATAAAATTACCGACTGAAGTCGGTCGGTTTTTTAAAATGACTGACTGAAATAACCGACCGATTTCGGTTAGTTTTTTAAATATTAATTTTAATTTATTTTATATGAAAAACTAACCGATTTCGGTCGGTTTCTTAAAAATTAAATTTTGCGGAATGCTAAAATAGTTTCCCGCATTTTTGCGCCAAACAAAAACCGATCGAAGTCAGTCGGTTGGCCGTGGTTGGTTTTGGCCGAATTTCTAGTAGTGAATACTAGTTATTGATATCATGTCCTTACTCTCCATCCGTGTATATATGTTGGATCAATGGAACTTGAGCTATTAATTACGATGTTCACTTGACTTAAATTAATAATATACTCTCTATCTGAGTTGGATCTGTTTTAATTTATTGGAGTGAATGATCTAGCATTACATATATATGTTGCATGAGTAGTTCTTTTCACATCGAAATTTGCTATTCAAGGTGCATGAATATATGTGTGTAGTACGTTTGAAATTTTCATATTAAATGGTTATATACAATTGACTAAAAATAACAGTTTGCTCTCCATCTGAGTTGGTTCTATTTTTGTTTTGGATTGTATATTTCTTGCATTATATAATATACTTTGCATGAATGACTCTTTTCCCATCGAAATTTGCTATTCGAGATGCATGTATGTATATTTATTGAACGCAGTCTGAACGTTATTATTCAGTGTTTTGACTTATTATGATCTATTTAATGTTTTATATCTCAACTCCACAATAAATTCATGCAATTTGCCATATTACTTGTTAAAATATCCTTTGATAGCGATAAAACATTAATTTAAAGGATGTAAAATATGTAATTTTTGCTTGAAGAAATTTAATTCCGGTTTCTAGGCAAAATAAGAGATGGATATTTGGTTTATTTTCAAATAACTCTTTGTGTTATTGAGCTTGGTAAACATTTTATCGCTTGTGGTATATGGATGCATGACTTTGTTATTGTTAATGTCGATCTCCTTAACTGGACTATATTAGTCTACCTTATAAGAGAAAATGTTCTTCAAAATTGAGTGAAACTTATCTGTGCACTTACGTCTAAGTCATAATAATCTGGATAGGATTTCAAGTTGGTCAAGGATGAACCTAAGGATCATTGAAAGTAGAGGCATTACCAACTTGTGGATCTTGTTTAGAAGGAAATATGACTAGGAGACATCTCTGCTCCAAAGGAAAGAAAGCCAGTGATAAGTTAGAACTGATCCATTTTGATTGTGTTGTCTAATGAACAAATAGGCAAGAAGTGATTTTGAGTAATTTTATGACGTTCATAAATGATTACTCAAACTATGAATATATATTTGATGCGCAGTAAGTCTGAATGCTTTGAATAATTTTAGGATTTTAAGGCTTGATACGGGGAAGCACCATGAAAATATATTAAATTACTATGATCTGATTGTAGGTGGATAGCACTTCTCTACAAAGTTCATTAGTTACTCATCAAAATAGAAGAATATATCTCAATTGTCTACACCGGATACTCCATAATATAGTGGTGTAGTAGAAAGAAGAAATAAGACTCTTATGGAGATGTTTAGATTAATGGTGAGTTATTCTCATGTCACGACCCAAAAATCATGCCTGTCGTGATGGCGCCTATCTCAAACTAGGCAAGCCGACAACACCAATAACCCACAATTTCTTTTAAATACTGAAAATATAATAATTAAGTTGAAGAGAAAATCCCACAATTACTAAAAATAAATACACTCCCAAAATCCGGTGTCGCTGAGTACATGAGCATCTATACATCACTAGTCTGGAAAATACGGTCTATAATAATCTGAGACCAAATACAGTAAACAAAAAGATAGAGAAGGAGAGACAAGGTCTGCGAAACACGACAGCTACCTTGAAATCTCCGAAATATCAACTGTGCGAAGGAATCAACACCCACTGTGTCCGGTATCATCCGGATCTGCACATGAAGTGCAGGGTGTAGTATGAGTACAACCAACTCAGTAAGTAAAAATACTAAATAAAGAACTGAAGATAGTGACGAGCCTCACAGCTAAGTCCAAATACAATACTTTCCAACATAAACAAAGGTAGGCATGCTTTCAAATTCCATATTTAAAACTCTACAGTAACTTCATATCGATTTCGTGTGAAACAGAAATAATGTCTTTCAGAAATTTCCAAAACAGTGATATATGATAGCTGAAATGCAGCATTAATAAAATCAATGCATCTTCTCAGAGCAACAGTCACTCAGTCCTCCCATTCACTCCAACCTCACAATCATTTTTTCCTCACAGTCACTCTTTCCTCTCAATCACTCAGCACTCAGCACTCGGCACTCGACACTCGCACTAAGTAGATACCTGCGCTCACTGGGGGTGTGTACAGACTCCCGAGGAGCTCCTTCAGCCCAAGAGCTATAACAAGACAATCATGGCATATTAGAATGAAACATGCTGCGGCGTGCAACCCGACCCCATAAATATCCTCACAATCAGGCCCTCGGACTCACTCATTCATCAACCTCTCCAGTCTCCCGGGTTCTTAGAAATCATGATAAGCAGCCCAAACAACAATGATGTGATGCATCAATAATGAACAATAGAGACTGAGATGTAGTGTGCAAGTAAAACTGTGACTGAGTACAAAATAATAATTTAGCAGATAATTCATCATGTACACGACCTCTGTGGGTTCCTACAGTGTCAACACATGGTTTAAAAATGATTTATAGTTCTATTTCTCTAATACGTGAAAAATGTATGGATATCAACAGATTATTCAACCACATAGTTCCATGGAATTTATCAAGTCACAATTTCTACGGTGCACACCCACACACTCGTCACCTAGCATGTGCGTCACCTCAAACCCAATCACATATCACAGAATCCTGGGTTTCATAACCTCAGGACCAAATTTAGAACTGTTACTTACCTCAATCCAAGCAATTCTTTATTCCAATAAGCCTTTTCCTCTTGATTCGGCCTCCGAAAGCCTCGAATCTTAGTCAAAATAATTCGATACAATCAACACGAGGTATAGGTATGAAATGTTAAATTTCACAATAAAATCTGAAGTTAACTCAAAAATAAACAGTGGGGCCCACATCTCGGAACCCGACAAAAGTTATAAAATATGAAAGCCCATTCAACCACGAGTCCAACCATACAAAAATTACTAGATTCTGACTACGATTCGGCCTTCAAACCCTCAAATTAGTTTTTGGAAAATTTCTATTCTAATCCTCCAAATCACGAAATAGGTGCTGGAAATAGTGTTAGATTCATGAATAACGAACCAAATCAAGTTAAGATTACATACCCCAGTCCAATTTATGAAGTTTGCCTCTGAAAATCGCCCAAACCGAGCTTCCCAACTATGTTTATGCCACAAATGGCAAAACCCCCCGGTTTATAGAGCCCATTATGTTTGTAGCGCCACATGTGGCGTGGGGCGCTGCCTGTGGTGCCGTTTCCAGAACTCCAGAAGTTCCAGCGCCAGGGATAGCGCCCCACGCTACCCTGGACGCTGACAACGACGGGAAATATTTTCCGATACGGAAATGGGCATAACTCTCTCATACGATGTCCAAATTTGACGATTCTTTTTTCTATGGCTCCGAAATTTCAATATGGATCTAATGCTTCAATCAAAGCTGAATTTGGAGCTCATTCGCTTAATTTGATACCGTTTATTCTTGAAGAAACGACGTCGAATCATCTTGCATTCGATGCCGAAACCTAACTAATCAAGTCCGATTGACCTCAAATTTTGCACACAAGTTATAAATGACATATGTGAATCAGTTTTCAATATTTTGCATAACCATACCATGTTTTAACTCCAATCCTTTGTTTACATGTACCGTAAGTTGGAAATGAGCTCTAACTCTGACGAATCCGCGAAGGACAACCCCTTGGAAATAGAGGAGAACTATGACCAACATCGCTTCTTGTCATTGGATTGCCAGGAATGGTACTATGCCGAGTTGATTTCGAAGAAAGTGCTCCCAGAAAGTGGTATATTGCTGGAAAAGGTCCCGGAACGTATATTCCATAAGAGGCTTGTAGACATATGATAGACTTGTTTTGCCCCTCAACATTGCAGAGCCAATGAGCAATGGGTGAGAGAGTTCTATGCAAATCTTCCAGCCATCGGGTTAAAAAATCCAAAGATGAGGATTCGCGGCAAAATGGTGAATTTCGGAGCTAAAGCTGTGAACCAAATCTATCACCTACAGGACTATGACATGGCCCCATTCCATGCAAAAGATTGTGCCTCAGGTGAGTGGTTAGTATCCAAATTGTGCCCGGGTGTGGATGTTCCATGGGAAGCTGAAAAGAGAGGGATCACATCCAAAGAATTCACTGCTGAAGCAAAGATATGGCTGACCATCATATGCAATCGCATCTCCCCTGCGTCGAATATATGGAATGTACCAATAACGAGAGCTCAAATGATAGCCTCCATTCTTGATGGTATTCAGGTCAATGTTGGTGAGATTTTCATCAATGAAATGAGGGAGTATCGGATTGGGAATGGTCCATCATCGATGTTCCCATCTCTTATCACTGAGCTATGCCAACTTGCTGGGGTTCAAGAGGATCCGGGAGACAACTGGATAGATCGGGGAAAGCCTATTAATCCATTGAAGAAAAGAGAAGAGGGTGGCACCGTCAAAAGCAAAAAGAGAAAGTTGGGATCTTCTTCTCAGACCGACTAGGGTATCCAGCCATCATCTTCTGCAGGAGGACCATTTGCTATGCTTTCCGAGGAAATACGGCTGATTCGCGACCTAGTAGCTGGCCTTCCATATGGACCTGGGGAGACATCTGAGGGACCCTCTGTATGCATTTTAAAGAAAGAATTTCAAAAATATCTTGATGGTCAGAAGAAGCAGGGGGATCACCTTAAGAATCTGGAGAAGGCATATACTGATTTGGCCACAGCGCACGGTACTATCATGACAAACTGGCAAATGCACACACCAGGATGAAGAAAAGGGAGAAGAAGAGAGATATATTCTTCACCCCCATGTGAAAGGGTATGAAGGGGTTTTGGAAAGTTCTAAAGCCTCAAGAGCCAGTGCCATCGACCGAGCCGGAAGATGATGATGATGCTCCAGTTCACTGGTCCAAGGAAGAAGAAGAGGAGGAGGATGCGACTGAGTCCGACAGCGAGGAGAGCACTTGATGCAGTATTCAGGGAGCACTTTTCACCATTTTACTCTATTTTGTTTAGTTTCATTGTGGACATTACAACATTTCTAGTTGGGGGTGGCTTCTTGTATAACTGTGGATATGGTAGATTGATATTCTATTTTCATGTGATGTTATTTTGTTTTCATGTGATGTGTTATATTAGTATGTTTACTAGCTTCTTAATTTTTTTTTATATATAGTATGTTTTATTGACTTGATGTTCATTAGCTTCTTGATTTTTGTTAAATAGTATGTTTTATTTTGGTGGCGATATCCTTGGTTTTCTTTTTACCACGGTTCTTTTTCCGAGGATGCCAATTTTCTTTTTGAACCGGGTAATTTTTGGTAAATTTTTGTGTCGACTTTTCCCTATGATGGATAGCTAGGCGACGTTTTTTAAGGGAATTAGTCTTGTAGTTTTAAGAATAAGTGGTATGAGTTGGGGTTTGTGCCCATGGGCCAATTTGTGGGTTTCTTGGTACCAACATGATTTAAACCTCGGCATATGAATTCTTGATCTTTAAAAAACAATGATTGAAGTAAAGATCATTGGCATGACTTTTAGACTCAATTTTTGGCTCTTTGATTCACTAAATAGTTTCTTAGGCTATATGTGACTTCTTTGATTTCATTGATTTCAATTGGATTTTGGATTTGTATTCCGTTTGAATTTTCATGTGCCATGTGTGGTGAGATTTATTGTGAGTTTTTTTGCATCATTTGTAGTCTAGAACTTGCCCGGAATGTGCTTCAAGGCAAAATCCTAGACTAACTTGGGTTGAAAAATGATGTTAGGCCTTCCTTGGACTGCTATCGTGCCTTAAAATTCCTACCCTTGTATATTTTTCCTATTCAACCCCTTTTGAGCCTTTAAACTTTTTCTTTGGCAGCCATGTTACAAGCTATAACCCTTCGTTCTTTATTGATTTATCTTTTGGCACCCTACCTCTCTAAGTACTTTGAAAGTATAAACATAGGCTAAAAGCCTAAGTTTGGGGTGAAGGTTGGAAAAGTTATGATGTGAAAGTTGCTTAAAAGGTGAAAGGTAATTAAAAATAAGAGAGAGAGAGAGAGAGAGAGAGAGAGAGAGAGAGAGAGAGAGAGAGAGAGAGAGAGAGAGAAAGAGTAATATTTGAGAAAAAAGAAGGAAAAATAAAGAATTGTGAATAAATGAAAGACTAGGTGATGAAATAAAAAACTAAGAAAGGGTAGAAAAGTTCTTGAAGGAAGTGTACTTTGATTGTTGAAAAATTGTAGTGCTTAGGGAGGTTTTGAGTCATTGTTCCCTACCTTAACCAAAAGCCTAAACTACAACCCTTTAAGTGCTAATTGATTTTGAACCAAGTTTATTTACATTAGTGGAGAAATACATGAAGGGCAAGCCTATGGTACTACTTGTGTGCATTTGAACATTTTTGTGAGAGAGAGTTAATTCTTTCCATTTGATATCCCATTTATATTTTGAATTGCAATTTATGAGTGTGGGATTCTCTCTTAAGTGTGAGTGCACATGAGATTTGAGTTGTGAATTTAATCCCATTTTCAATTGGGAGGAATGAACGAGGGAAGTTAATTGTGATAGAGAGGAATAATATTGAAGCTTTAGTGTCATGACTTGATTGCTACTTTGAGTTACATAGTGTTTGAGCAATTGAATTTATTTTGGTATTTCATATGCTTTGGATTAATTGTTGGTACCAATCGAAGTCATGTATTTGTGCTTACAGTACACCTTTTTGCCTTGGCATGATATTGATGCACTATTGAGTTAAATACTTGGAAGGAGATTTTGTCGCTTTCATTACTTGAGGACAAGAAATAGTTTAAGTTTGGGGATTTGATAAATTGGTATTTTACCAACTTATCTTGTCTTTAAGCTTAGATTTTTGCTGTGTTTGAGTGATAAAATCATGTGTTTAATGTCGTTTATTTCTACTTTATAGGTTCTATGTGATTTAGAAGTGATCATGAAGAAACCAAGTGAAAACGAGTCAAAAAGGAGTTGAAAAGAAGAAAATCTGGAAAATGGCCTCAGATGTCGCAATTGCGACATAAATGTGGGAAATGCGAAGATAGCAGCAATCGCAATTGCGATTAAGAAATCGCAAATGCGAAATCAACCCAGTCAAGCAGTGTTCGCAAATGCGAAAAAAGGGTCGCAAATGCGAAGTCAAACCAGACAGTCAGCCTTCGCAAATGCGAAGTCTTTATCGCAAATGCGATAGTCAACAGGAAAGTCATAGTTTGCAAATGCGAACATAGCTTCGCAAATGCGATCAACAGTCTTCAGGAAAGTCATAGCTAGCTTCTGATACCAACTTGTCACGACCCAAAATCTCACCCGTCGTGATGGCGCCTATCTCAATACTA
>AWOL01S0080955.1:6905-27973 GCA_000715115.1 Nicotiana otophora | reverse complement strand
AAGGATAGAGGGGGACTCCGAGGTCTGCGGACGCTGGCAGATATACCTTGAAGTCTCCACGTGTGGTCCAACTCATTGGTATCTAGTCTCGTGGGAAGAACCTGGATCTGCACAAAAAGATGTGTAGAGTGTAGTATGAGTACGCTACAATGGTACCTAGTAAGTGTCAAGTCTAACCTCGGTAGAGTAGTGACGAGGTCAGGTCAGGGCCCTACTGGTTTAAAAGAAAAGTAAGGCAGAAAATACAATAATATTTTGAAATGACTGAGAATTTAAACAATAAGAAGTTTCAGAAAATATCAGCACAATAAATAGAGGTACACAGCAGGGGCAC
The DNA here is from genome assembly GCA_000715115.1 of Nicotiana otophora. Lineage (NCBI taxonomy): Eukaryota > Viridiplantae > Streptophyta > Magnoliopsida > Solanales > Solanaceae > Nicotiana > Nicotiana otophora. Next base: position 27,639 of record AWOL01S0080955.1, on the reverse strand, counting down.
TCCCGAGGTACCGCCTCGTAGTCCCAATGTAAAGATGCAGTATATGGGGGATCTCTCGAGAAACCGCCTCGTAGTCCCAAAGTAAATATGCAGTACATGGGGATCTCCCGAGTAAGTGCCTCGTAGTCCCAAAGTAAATATGCAGTACAGAGGGATCTCCCGAGTAAATGTCTCGTAGTCCCAAAGTAAATATGCAGTATAGGTAATCGAAAGAAAACACAAATTTTGAGCAAGAATCTTACAGTTAAAGATTTAATTCAAATAAAGGAAAACACGTAATTCAACTAAGCAAGTTGCACAAATTGTAAGTAAGAGTTAAGGTACATAGACATGCGATGCTAGACTAAACATGATCACTACATATGCCAAGGCAGCTCAGTTAATGTATTTTAAAAGAAGACAACTCAGTTAATGTATTTTTTAAACGATGACAAATCAGCAAGAACCGAATTTTCCATAATCAATCCATGTACGCGCTCGTCATTTCGCGTACACGACACTCACATATTATAAATTGTTACAACAGTAATAAATCCTAAGGGGATTTCCCCCACACAAAGTTAGACAAGTCACTTACCTCAAATCTCACCCAATTAGTCAAATATTATGCCTTTCCCCGACTTTTCAACTCTGATCGGCTCGAATCTATCCAAAATAATTTCATACTATAAATATAACTAAAAGAAACTAATTTAAATAATAAAACTACGACTTTAGCAAAGAATCAAAAATTCGGCCCAAAACGTCAACCCGGACCCACGTCTCGAAATTAGGTAAACGTTACAAAATACGAACACGCATTCAATATCGAGTTCACCCATACCAAAAATACCAAAATCCGATACCAAGTCGCCCCTCAAATCCACAAATTATACTTTCCAAATCTCTAGCCTCAACTCCCACATTTCACCTTAAATACACACAATCTAGGTGGGGAAACAAGATTATTTATAAGAATAAGCACAAGGGATTTACCTCAAGAAATTCCTCAAAAATGCTCTCAAAAATCGTCAAACCCGAGCTCAAAATGTACAAAAACGAAGAATGAAATAAACCCTGAGAATTGCCCTCTTTTTGCCTAGCGAAATTGCTTCTGCGAGCCCACAACCGCATTTGCGGCTCCGCACCTGCGGAATTTCCACCGTAGATGCGGTTCTAACTTAATCTGGGCACATCCGCTTCTGCATACCCAAACGCGCTTCTGCACACCCGCTCCTGCGGTCTAAGTCCGCTTTTGCGACCAACAGGCCTCCCACGCCTTTCCGCTTCTGCGCTCATTCCTCCGCAGAAGCGACTCCGCTCCTGCGGTCTTCACGTTGCATCTGCGACCACTGGCCAAGCCCCCCAGCTCCGCATCTGCGCCCAATTGCTCGCTTCTGCGGGCTCGCACCTGCGGTCAATCTTGCGGATGTGCGATTACACCAGAACCAACCGAGCACCATAAAATCTTGTAAGTCCAAAAATGATCCGTTAACCATCCGAAACTCACCTGAGGCTCCCAGGGCCTCAACCAAATATACCAACCAATCCTAAAACATCACAAGAACTTAGTAGAGCCTTTAAATTACATCAAACAACTCTAAAAATACGAATTACACATCGATTCAAGCCTAATGAACTTCAAAGTTTTAAACTTCTACATCTGACGCCGAAACCTATCAAATCAAGTCCGATTGACCTTAGATTTTGCACACAAGTCATAATTGACATTACAAACCTATTTCAACTTCCGAAATCGAAATCCGACCCCGATATCATAAAGTCCACTCCCGGTCAAAAACTTCTCAAAAACCATCCTATTTTCTAACTTTCGCCAATTGACGCTAAAATGACTTGCGAACCTCCAATTCAACATTCGAACACGCTCCTAAGACCAAAATTACTCTACGGAGCTATTGGAACCATCAAAATTCTATTCTAGAGTCGACTTCACACAGTTCGAACTACGGTCAATTCATATGACTTAAACCTCCATTTTAGGGACTATGTGTCCCATTTCACTCCGAAACCAAAGACAAATCCTCCCGGCAAGTCACAAAACCCAAAAATAAAAAAGAGGAAGCAATATTAAATATGGATCGGGCCAAAAAAATAAATATTTGGGGATAAATCATTTTTTCGGAATGTTTTTACCTTTTTCGGAATAAGTGTTGATTCTGTATTTTAATAAAAAATTCTGAAATAAATAATTTTTCCGGAATTTTTTTTACTTTTTCCCAAATAAGTGTTGATTTTGTATTTTAATAAAAAATTCCGAAATAAATAAATTTTTTTCGGAAATTTTTACTTTTTTCGGAATAAGTGTTGATTTTGTATTTTAATACAATTTTTTGAAAAAATATTTTTGCCAAAAACATAATTTTGCCATGCTGGATTGCTTAGGTGGATGGTCATGTAAGCAAATCTAACCTAGTTGGACTGCCATGTTACGTTCAATGGCAAGACTAACGGTTTAAGGGCACGTGTGGTCCAAAATATAGACGACATGGATATTTTTGGTACCATAAATAAACGGAGGGCATTTTGAGTTATTTCAAATAGTTCTAGGGCATTTTTGGCCATTTTCCGTATTTATAAAAAGAGTCGCACAAATATATGAAATACATAATTAAATAGTTGTAATCCCTATTTTTTAGGCGGATTAACTTAGTGTATATATAAACACAGTCGCGCGAATACATGAAATACATAATTAAACTGATGTAATCTCTATTTTGTTACCTCACTGTATTTATAAATACAATCGCATTAATACATGAAATGCAATATAGTAGCAATGAAATTGTAGTTACGACAAGTAAATATGAATATTATAGCTATATCACATTAATATCCACTTAACTATAGTAATTTCTGAAAAATACTCTCGTTGAAATAACGGTATCGGCTGAAATATTTGGGCATAATTGGTTTATATAATTTTAAGTGTAGACCGTAAACGTCCCAACAATAAATTTGGCAATTTTCATTCAATTGGGATCCCATATAGTGTATGTTTGGGCTGGCCCGTGCTTAGCATGGGCCGGCCCGTCTGGTAGTAGCTATAAATTGATTGCAGATTGGGAATGTCATATACGAAGAGGTGAGTCGAGCGTGGAGTCGGGTCTGGTAAAATTTCTGGCTTCTTTGCCTATCATCAGTGCTCTGCTTAGGGCTTTGTTTCGAGGAAGAGTGCCGTGCGTTATGGCTTTCCGTTTGGTAGGGTGAGTTGATTTCAGTCTAATTTTGTTGATAGTCTTTGATTTATCATAGTGCTCGTTTGGTTTTTGTATAATTTTTACTATATTTTGGTTTGGATAGAAGACAAATGGTTGCTGGTGCTGGTAGGGATGTGCTTGGAGCACCAACGACACAAATCAGGTTTAAAAGTTTTTCTTTAGATGGCAGAATTTTACCCCTCTTTTTTTAATTTTGGTATTAATTTTGATTTTGATTTGTAAGGGGATACTGCCAGCAAACCTCCTCCGTTCCTGATTACATAGTTCGTCGTAGTGGTAAATTGATCATCCAACTTGTTTGATTCTCCTTTCAAATTTCTGTTATTTATTATTATCATTATTCAACTCAGTCATTTCTGGTCCTTGCAGCTAAATGTTTTGTTGCCGGGGCAGTATTAGCTGTTACTGTCATTCATCTCGTGTATGTAACTCACTTTTAACTTTTATCCTAGAAAACTCCTCTTTTTGCTTGGTGATCAGTTCTGTTTGTTTTTTAATAATCAACAATGAACATTATACTTTGAAATCAAATGGTACACCCCTATACTAATGGATTTCCACACAAATATTAGTTTGAGTACATAATATTTTCTTTACTAGGGTGTTAAAATATGAGGTATATCCCTTCCCAAATACAAATACAAATCAAAATTACTAGTAATAAGGGTTTTGCTATATATATATGGTTTTGCTATCCTACTACGTATCTGTAGCATGTTAGCATTGTGTATGTAATTGGTTTCTCAAAAATACCCCTAATAAGTGTATTGCAATAGTGTAATAGAGGTGGTCTTTTGGTAATCTCAAAAAACAATTACACCCAAAGTCTGTTTCTCACCCTCATTCCCTTCCCCGTCGTCCCTCTGCTACCCTATCTAATTCACCCCCCCTCCCATGNTAGAAAACTCCTCTTTTTGCTTGGTGATCAGTTCTGTTTGTTTTTTAATAATCAACAATGAACAGTATTCTTTGAAATCAAATGGTACACCCCTATACTAATGGATTTCCACACAAATATTAGTTTGAGTACATAATATTTTCTTTACTAGGGTGTTAAAATATGAGGTATATCCCTTCCCAAATACAAATACAAATCAAAATTACTAGTAATAAGGGTTTTGCTATATATATGGTTTTGCTAACCTACTACGTATCTGTAGCATGTTAGCATTGTGTATGTAATTGGTTTCTCAAAAATACCCCTAATAAGTGTATTGCAATAGTGTAATAGAGGTGGTCTTTTGGTAATCTCAAAAAACAATTACACCCAAAGTCTGTTTCTCACCCTCATTCCCTTCCCCGTCGTCCCTCTGCTACCCTATCTAATTCACCCCCCCTCCCATGCAACAACAACAACATACCCAGTAATATCCCACACCGTGGGGTCTGGGGAGAGTAGTGTGTACGCAGACCTTACCCCTACCTTGTGATGATAGTGAGGCTGTTTCCAAAAGACCCTCGGCTTAGGAAAGTATAAGAACCACATTAATGAAAATATAGACACGAAGGAACAGTATCAAGAAGCCATATAAAAGCAGAATAAAACAACCAGATAGTAAGTTGATCAACAATGAAAGAAACAACGATTAGTCATAAAAACCTACTACCAACAGAAAGCCAGACTGCGTGCCAATACTACTGTTATGAACACTCTAGACTACCTACTCTACTACCCTAATCCTCGACCTCCATACCTTCCTATCAAGGGTCATGTCCTCGGTTAGCTGAAGTTGCGCCATGTCTTGCCTAATCACCTCCCCACCTCTTCTTTGGTCTACCTCTACCATTCCATAGGCCATCCAATGTCAACCTCTCACACCTCCTCACTGGGGTGTCTGTGCTCCTCCTCCTCACATGACCAAACCACCTAAGTCGCGCTTCCCGCATCTTGTCCTCAATAGGGGCCATACCCACCTTGTCGCGAATAACCCCATTTCTGATCCTATCTAACCTGGTGTGTCCGCACATCCATCTCAACATCATCTTTGCTACCTTCATCTTCTGGACATGAGCGATCTTGACTGGTCAACACTCAGCCCCATACAACATCGTTTGTCTGACTACCACTCTGTATAACTTACCCTTAAGTTTCGGTGGACCCTTATTGTCACATAAAACACCGGAAGCGAGTCTCTATTTCATCCATCCCGCCCCAATACGACGTGTTACATCTTCATCAATCTCCCCACCCTCTGAATAATAGACCCAAGGTACTTAAAATTCCCTCTCCTAGGGATGACCTGCGAGTCCAGCCTCACCTCTCCTTCCCCTCCTTGAGTCTCGCCACTGAACTTACACTCCAAGTATTCTGTCTTGGTTCTGCTCAACTTGAAACCTTTAGATTCCAGGGTCTGCCTTCATACCTCTAGTTGCGCATTCATACCATCTCGCGTATCGTCAATCAATACAATATCTGCAAATAGCATGCACCACGCCACCTCCTCTTGGATGTGGCGCGTCAGTACATCCATCACCAGAGCAAACGAAAAAGGTCCGAGTGCCGACCCTGATGCAACCCCATGATCACCGAAAAATGGTCCGAGTGCCCATTCACCGTCCTCACTCGGGTCTTTACTCTATCATACATGTCCTTAATCAACCTAAAATAGGCAACAAGTACACCTCTAGCCTCCAAACATCTCCACAAAACCTCCCTCGAAACTTTTATCGTATGCCTTTTCCAAGTTGATGAACACCATATGCAAGTCCTTTCTCTCCCTATACTGCTCCATCAATCTCCTAACAAGGTAGATGGCTTCTGTAGTCGAACGCCCCGGCATAAACACAAACTGGTTCTCAGAAATAGATACACTCCTACTTACCCTTAGCTCTACCACTCTCTCCCAGACTTTCATAGTATGGTTAAGCAGTTTGATACCCCGATAGTTATTGCAATTTTGGATATCACCCATGTTCTTGTATACAGAAACCATCGTGCTCCACCTCCACTCTTCGGGCATCTTTTTCGTTCTAAAAATGACATTAAATAACCTAGTGAGCCACTCCATGCCTTCCTTGCCCGCACTCTTCCAAAACTCCACTGGGATTTCATCCGGCCCGGTCGCTTTGCCCTTGCTCATCTTACGCATAGCCCTCTAAACTTCATCAACTCTAATCCGCCTACAATACTCTAAGTCACAACAGACTCCCGGAGAGTTCCAAATCACCCAGGACAATGTTCCTGTCCCCTTCCTCGTTCAAGAGACTATGGAAGTAGGTCTGCCATCTCCGATGTATAAGCTCATCATCCAACAAAACTCTACCTTCTTCGTCCTTGATGTACTTCACTTGGTCCTACTCCCGCGCTTTCCTTTCTCGTGCCTTGGCTAACCTGAACAACCTCTTATCCCCACTTCGACCCTCGAGTTCCTCATACAAACGATTAAAAGCTGCAGTCTTGGCCGCCGTAACTGCTAACTTTGCCTCTTTCTTAGCCAACTTATACTGCTCCCTATTCGCCCTCTTCTCTTCCTCGTCTACACTTTCCACTCGCTTCAGATACACTGCTTTCTTGGTTTTCACTTCTCCTTGCACTTCTTCATTCCACCACTTGATCCTATGTTGGCTATACATCATCCTCTTCCTCCTCTTCCTCGTGATCTCAAGGTCCATAACCAGGAGCCTATGGAGGGTTGAGAGGTTCTCACTCGGGATGACCTTGCAATCCGTGCAAAGACCTCTATCGGACTTTTTGCAGAGTAATTAATCAATTCGATTTTGTGCAAAATTAATTGGGGAAAATGGGAGAATGGGGGAGGAAATTAAAGAGGAAGCATATGCTTTTATTTGGAACAAAACCCACTGAAGTTGAAACTAAAGCATTGAACACATTTCGGTATGTTATTTCATTAATGGATTCTTAGGAAAATTGTAGTTGCAAGCTGGCTATGAAGTCATCTTTGCAAGCTGACTATGAATAGAATGAGAAGATGAGAGAGGTAGAGGGGTTACTCAATGTTATCAAAGGCGCGCTTAAGCCCTGAAGTGAGGCTCAAAACATGTTGAGCACTTCCCCTCGCTTAGCGGGCTCTTCAGTATTGTCATCAAGACTCTAAGACATACTTTTCTTTGCCAATAAGCGTAATTCTAAAGAGGCGATACTAAACAATTGATATTTTACTTTATTTTAAATTTTTTTCAATTTCTTTGTCCATATATTTGGTATTCATGCTTATAGATATTAGTTTTGGACTACACATACATATTTGTAGTTTTTCTCTATTTGCGCTTTTCTTCATTAAAGCCCACGCTTTATTTGCGCTTAAAGCCCCAAAAGACCTTAGAGTTTTGTTGTGCTTTTCGCCTTTGATAACACAACTAACGGGAGAGGTATGAATTTGTTTCGAGTATAGTTATTAGAGAAATTGTGGAATTTGGGAAAGGACAAAAAGCCCTTAAGTTTAATGTGGTGGCAGCAAATAGTGAGGATAATTTTGAGAAACCAATTATGCATACAATGCTAACCTACTACAACTATGTCGTATGTTAGCAAAACCCATATACATACATATATATGATTTTATGAATTTAAGAAGATAAACATTTTTGTTGAAATTTTTAGTTCAATTGATACTCAGAACTGAATCTACAATTGGTTCCTGACACATTTATTTTTCTTGTTAATGTATTCTATGGTCCTCTCTTTCTTTTGAGGTTAGTCCATTTGCAGGAATTTATTCATTCCTGTTACTTATCAAAAACATTTACTCTTTCCTGTTACGCTAATTTCTGAATTTATTTTTGGCAGGTTAAACCCTAAGCTGAATGAAGCCAGGGAACGGTATGTTGTACTTTCTTGGCTGTTTATTTTTCCTATTTTTTTTTGGGCGTAAACTGTCGGTTTTGTGCGCTAATTGATGGTAGTACATGTTAATGCATTCTGCTGGTCTACAAGTAGTTCTTCGCTTGCTTACTGTAGTGGTATCTTGTAGATCCTTTTTTGTTTTTTACTTTATTACCTTAGATTATTACATGTGATATAAGCTATTAGGTTATCAACCTTAGTGCCTCGGAAGCATATGGCTTCGGGTCCAAAATCGATGGTGCTACACTAAGCTTGACATAAGCTGCCTGTACTGATATCTGCATTGCTTGTGTAACCTTCACGAGTATCTTCATGTCAAACTTATATTATTGAAATTCCTAACTTTTGTTTCCAGTTGAGAGCTCACTCATCATCTGGATCTGCCTTTCTCTTCTTAACATTTCTAAATTGTCTTTTCTCACCTCGCATAGATTGTCAGTCTCCATATACCATTCTCAGCCTTGACCTGAGCTTGCTTATATCTTGGCTTGGCTCGGCACCTTTATCACCCTAACATACTTACTCGCCTAATTATCTTCCTCTACGCACATCAAGGAGTCTTTTTTTTCCCTTCCTTTTGGATTGGGTAAAAAGCCATTTTATTGCACCTAGTGTAAAGTGAATGCCATGGAGTGTGCATTACAACAAAACTAAAGCCAGCTACATTACTGCACATATAAGGACTTAAGGAAATCCAACATGCTGTCAAAATGCTAATAGAGAACACATTTTATATACAGATTCTATTTTGGTTATTGCCTATGATTTGTTGCCTTCCATACAACCCACCAAATGCGAGCGGGAACAGATATCCACAGCTTCCAATTCTCTTTCGTGTAGGATCGTCTGAGTCAAACAGCACCTTTGTCAACAAACATGTAAAATATTTAACTTGTAAAGTTTTCTACTTCCCCATAAAGTTTTCCACGACTATTCTTGTTCCCATGAGGTCTTCCTGTCTGCATATAAAACTTTTTAACTGCTTTAGCTGAAAACACGTCACGTCTGCTCTGTTTCCACATTATTTTATTTTTACCCTCTGCGTGTCTTCAAATAGAACAAGAATCAATTAGCTGAAGGAGAGACCAAAATTTTCATCCACCTCCCAATCAGTTATATCTCAACATCATTTCCAATCCGTCGATTGTCCAGTACTCAGCCACTGTAGCTCTTTTGTTTGTTGCATAATTAAGTTATCTTTTCTCTATTTCCTCGCCATTGACAATTTCTACTTAGCTTATCAAGCTTCCTCTCCACCTGTAGTGCATCTGTCGCACCACTAAAGAGCAGAAGCCTACCACCCAATGATAAGTTGAGAACTACTGGCCTTCCATTTTAACAACCTTTCCTCGCATTTTCCATGAATCCAGTCCTTATCATATCTGCTTTATGATTATCCCCAACGGGCATTCCCTAAAACTGCAGCTCATGATGCCAACCAGCTCTTGGATGTTTTCCACCTCATTTACCGGGGATATTTAAGACCATAAACCAGCTCAAATAACACCACTCTTCCTTGGCACCCCCAAGGAGGAGAGAGTCATCTGCTTACAAAATATTAGAGATAGGCACTTTGCCCTTTAGAATTAACAGAACATCCCTTATCTAACTTCTTAAAAAGCCCTTATCCAACGATGTTGCACTGCAATATTTGTCATTCTGCTTAGGGGGACCCTCGGCCTAAGTTCCCTTTGCGAAGAAAAGACACCACACGGAGTATATTAACTTAATGTGGTTCAAAACTTTACCAAACTGATCCACTTTGCTCTGGATCTCATGTCTTTCTAGATTTCTAGAAGGAAGTCCCATTTGACGTAGTCATACGCCTCTATATCCTTCACCAAAAGACTATCTTTTCCCCAAGTCTGAAATCCACATTTGTTAGCCATAGGATTCGTTCCTGACAAGCAACTGCTTAATCCCTCTTCCGTGCAGATTTTGCATATGCTCTTCGTGAAATTGAGCGTGTTTCTATTGAATTGAAACAACTACTATGCCTCAGTCCCAAACAAGTGAGGTCGGCTATACGAACCCTCACAGACCATGTATCTCCAGGTAAATTGGGTGATCTGCACAAATAGGATCATTTAGTATGACTTTTTTAAGTTTTGGCCTCCTTTAATTTTTTTAAACAAAACTGGACTCGCTTATCAGGAACGGAAAAAAAATCGCCATAAATTGGTCACAAAGTTTCGTTAGGTTGCCTTGTCAAAATCCTGACGGTTGCCAGGAGCGGCAAAAAAACATCAGAAATTGGGCTGAACATTTAGAATGACCAACTAAGAGGGATGATTTGGTGAAAAATTTCTGAGATTTCAATGGGTTCTAGATTCCTTTGGGTATCCTTAGTGGGAGTTTTGTTGAAAGAACAAGAAAAAGGTGTATCTTTCAAGTGGAAGAGAGAGCCCTTGCTTTTGTGGAATTTAGAGTTTATGCTTTAAGGAACAGATCTTGTAGAGAATTTTGCTGTAGTGCGAGGAGTTTTTGGTTTGGTATTGACTTGAGTTTGCAGCTTGTTATTGATCAAGAAACCCCTGCAATTTGTTACTATTTGTTGTGCTTAAGAAGTGCATTTCGTTACATCTTAACTTAAATTGGATATTATGTCTTGACATCTGGACATGTTTTCTATGTCCTTTTTCTTCAGGCAAAGTGTTTAATTATTATCGAACTACTCTAGTTTCAAGAATTTAATTCACTTTGTTATTTGCCACATCAGGGACCGTGTTCTTCACTTGGAATGGGAAGCTTCAAAGAAAAGGATGAACAGTTAAAAGTGTGTAGTTGTGTACTTATTTATGAGGATGTAGCGTTGATCCTTGTAAAAATACATTTCCTACATGTAGAAAGATACTTAGCTCTGTGATCTTGTATCAGATCCCTGTGACACGATGTATGTTTTTTTTTTCTAGGGAATTGATTCTCTAAAGAAGTGTCTGCAGTAAATGCTAATTTCCGTATGCAATTTTCTAGTAAGCCATAGTTTAGAGATATCACCCGCCATTAGAAACTATACTAACTTATCATGATTATGTAATTTTGTTAGGTGAAAATATGTGGTATTAATTAACCATGATTAAGTGAGATGGGTGTATTTCTAAGTTGAAAAAAAAGGGTCTATTTCCCAACACAAGACATGCAAATCTTTGCCTAATTCCCCAAATATATTAGAATCACCATTTAGAACGTTTCTAATTGTTCCATTTGAGCTCTTCCACATATATTTCAAGTTAAACTTGGTCACACGTGCCTTATATGCAAAAGTAGCACTTACGTATGAGATGCCATAGTTACAGATTTTATGTATGTTATAAGTAATTGATTAACGCATATAATGCGAGTAACGCTTGAAAGAATGATGCATCTAGTTGTAGAGAGGAGAATTCTAATCGGAGACTTGAGCAACCGGTGCTCATTTTCACCTTGCATTTTGTTTTAAATCATGAGTTATAGTGTAACAAATAGGCAAATCCCTCACTTATACTGATAAGAAATTGGAACTCAATTACAGATTTGGATAACAGAATCAACACTCAAACTGTTGAATTATAACGAGAAATAGTGAAATACAAAAGTAACCAAGGATAGAGGTAAGGTGGAAATGAGAAATCAAAATCACAATTTAACAAACTTCAGCCTAGAAAATCAATTTAACAAACTTCAGCCTAAAAAATGCTATACGCCCTCCCCTATATTTATAACTAATTTTCCACCCCAATTTTGCTCCATTTCACGTGTTCACCTGTGCCCCACACAACATTATTTTGCATTTGCTCTTTGGCATGCCCCGTGGCATCATAATCAGCTTAGTCCAATTGACCATTTCATAACATTTAGGGAATAGTTTATTGTAAATCAGTTAGCTTGTTCAAGGCAGATAATCTAGCTGCTAATCTTAATTCTAAAGAGATAATAACAAAGACAATGATTTCTTGATGATTTGTGTCGTTGATGCTCCAAGCAAATCCCTACCAGCACCAACAGCCATTTGTCTTTTATCCAAACCAAAAAACAATAATAATTAAACAAAAATCAAACGAGCACTATAATGGTGCAGATGAGAAATTGAGGTCGCATCTATGAGCCTCTACAACATGGCAATGAGGAGCTAGCCAACAGTTATCAGCTAGTGAATTTTAAGAACGAGGATGAATATAGCAGCTTAGGGGTTAGAGGGACGATGGAATCTGGGCACAAAAACTGTTTGGGTTTTAAAAAGACCAAAAGGCCGCACATTAATGTGTTGCAATGTAAGCCTCAAGGGCATTTGTGTGAAATAAAAAACAGGTGCATTGCTAACATACTACATTATAGTATTATGTTATTATATATATACACACACTTATATATATATATACATACTTATTACTCTCTTTATTTTATTCAATATGATGTTGCCATGAGTTGAACTTAAAAATTATATAGTCATCCTAATTTATTCACATTGAGGCATAATAATTGTTGTTGTTATTGAAATGATGGTATCGGCTGAAATATTTGGGCATAATTGGTTTATATAATTTTAAGTGTAGACTGCAAATGTCCCAACAATATATTTGGCAATTTTCATTCAATTTGGATCCCATATAGTGTATGTTTGGGCTGGCCTGTGCTTTGCATGGGCAGGCCCGTTCGGCAGTAGCTATAAATTGATTGTAGATTGAGAATGTCATATAAGAAGAGGGGAGTCGAATGAATATAGGTGAATTGAATAGAGCATTATATACTTTATTTTTTGTTGTTTGAATATAACTGAATTAAATATAGTGAAATTGAATACAATATAAAATATATAAGAACGAATACATCCAAATTAAAAACTATAACGACTCGGCCGGTCATTTTGAGTGTATTAGCCCCGATCCCCTATTTACTAATTTTTTCGTATCTGTTTCGGCTTATGTGACTTGCCGGGAGATCTTGTTTTTGGTTTCGTAGTGTTTTGGGACACTTAATCTCTAAAGTAGAAGTTTAAGTCTTAGGATTTTGACCATAGTCGGAATTATGTAAAGACGACTCCAGAATGGTGTTCCGTCGGTTTCGGTAGCTCCGTTGGGTGATTTTAGATGTAAGAGCGTGTCCGGACTGTAAATTTGAGTTCTGTAGCTAATTTATATGTGAAATGGCGAAAGTCGAATTTTTGGGAAGTTTGACGGAGGAGAGGTTGACTTTTTGATATCGGGGTCGGATTCCAATTCCGTAAGTTGGAGTAGGTCCGTAATATTGGATATGACTTGTGTACAAAATTTGAGGTCAATCGGATGTGGTTTGATAGGTTTCGGCGTCGTTTGTGGAATTTGAAAGTTTAAAAGTTCTTTAGGCTTGAATCTAGGTGTAATTTGTGTTTTGATGTTGTTTTGGGTGATTTGAAGGTTCGACTAAGTTCACATTGGGTTATATGACTAGTTGGTGTGTTTGGTTGAGGTCCCGGGGGCCTCGGGTTGATTTCGAGTGGTTAACGGACTTGATTTTTGAGTTGATGAAACAACTGAAGTGTTGCTGCTACTGGTGTGACCGCGCCTGCGGAGTGGGCACCTCAGGTGCAAGTCTACAGAAGTGGGGAGGGAACCGCAGAAGCAGCCAAAGATGAGTTAAGCAGAGGTCACATGTGCGGAGATTTTTCCGCACCTACGATGGTCGCAAAAGCGGACATCTGGGCGCGGGTGCAAGATTTAGCCGCATGTTCGATGGGCTTCCGCACCTGCGATAGGTGCAGATGCGGTCTTGTAGCCGCATGAGCGGAATCTGGGATTTCAAGTGGAATCCGCACCGGCGATGGATTTTCCGCAGGTGCGGCGTCGCAGATGCGAAAAGTCTAGGCAGAAGGTTTAAAAGCAAGGGTTCGCGATTTTAATCTTATTTCAACATTTTGGACTCGGACTTAGGCAAATTTGGAGAAGATTTGCGAGGGGATTATTGAGGTAAGCTTCTTGTACTCATTTTTTATCATAAAAATTGATTCCCCAATGATTTCCTCGCCTAATTAGCGAGATTTTGAAGTGAAATTTGGGGATTTAGGGCTTGAGAATTGGAGAGTGGATTTTGGGAATTTGGAGGACCAAATAATGTCGGATTTTGATGAATTTAGTATGGTTAGACTCGCGAGTGAATGGACTTTTGGGTTTTGTGATTTTTGTCAGATTTCGAGATGTGGGCCCAGGGGGCGGTTTGAGCCTATTTCAGATTTTGGCTTATAATTTTGTATTTTTCCTTGTGGAATTGATTCTTTAGGCCTATATTAATTATATCGTACTGCTTGTGGCTAGATTCGGGGCGTTTGGAGATTTATTCGAGGGGAAAAGGCATTGCAGAGTAGGATTTTGCACTGTTTGAGGTAAGTAATAGTTTTAAATCTGGTCTTGAGGGTATGAAGCCCCGAATTATTATATTATGTGAGTATTTTGGAGGCGACGCACATGCTGGGTGACCGGCGTGTGGGCATGCACCGTAGGAATTGGGACTTGGTCCATTCCGTGAAAATGTAAAGTTGAATAACTTGTTGCTAGCTATATGCTCTCCTTGTGTTATAGAAATTTGACTGCAAATCATGTTAGAAATCATGCTTAGGCTATGTGATGGTACTGTTGCGACCCGCAGAGGTCGCGTACTTGTTGAATTACTTGCTAATTGTTGTCTTGTACTCAGTCATGTTTTTACTTGCATATCATATCTCAGCCTCTTCTTGATTCTTGTTGATACACTATGTTATCTTTGTTTGGGCCGATCTTTATGATTTTCGAGGGCCCGAGAGACTAGAGAGGTTGATGACTGAGTGAGGACGATGGCCTGTCTCTGAGGTATTCATACTATGGCACGTGAGTTATCCGTACAACACATGAGTTGTCTGTGCGGTTCCACATATTGATACTATAGCACGTGAGTTGTCCGTGCAGCACGTGAGTTGTCCATACGGATATAGCGCTTGTGCTGAAAGGAGCCCCTCCGGAGTTTGCACATTCTAGTGAGCGCAGGTACCTATTGAGTATGGGTACTGAGGGCTGAGAGCCGAATGATTTGAGCTGTTGTGACGAGTTGAGTGATTGTTGTCCTCAGAGGTTGTACTTGCTTTTTCATTTGTTGTGCACTTAGTTGCTATTTGTTATTGTTATAAAATTCCTGAAAGATTCTACATTTGGATTACCTAAACTTTAACTGTATAAAACTGATTGGACTTAAACTGTCGGATGCGAAAGCATGTCTATTCTTTGCTGGAATTATTGAAATTGAACTGTAATTGTATAGCTCATCACTGCTTCTCAGTTCCTTATTTATTTCTGTTACTTGCTGAGTTGGTTGTACTCATGCTACACCCTGCACATTCATGTGCAGACCCAGGTGTGTTTGATCACGGAGGTCGTTGAGTTCGTACGCGATCAAGTACCAGAGACTACAAGGTAGTTGTCGGCATCCACAAACCTTATCTCTCCTTCTATGTTTTCTTTCTTTCCTGTATTGATACTTAGACACTGTTTTTATTAGACTGGATATATCGATGTTCATGACTTGGTGACACCCCGATGTTTGGGACTATCTTTCCGCATTTTATTTTGAATTCAACTCCGATTTTTGTAAAAAATTATAGTATGAAAAAAATTTGAATTATCCTTTTTATGAAATATTGAAGTATTTTGAAAGATCGGCTTGCCTAATACCATCGATAGGCGCCATCACGTCAGGTTAGAGTTTTGGATCGTGACAAGTACAATGTATACAATCGAATTGATACACGCTTATTTATTGCGCTTTCCGTTATTAAACAATTGTAATCTCTATTGTTTAGGCGGATTAGCTCACTGTATTTATAAATACATTCACGTGAAGACATGGAATACAAAATTAAACAATTGTAATCTCTATTGCTTAGGTGGATTACCTCACTATATTTATAAATATAATCGCACGAATACATGAAATACATAATTAAACAGCTGTAATCCCTATTTTTAGGCTGATTACCTCATGATATTTATAAATACAGTCAAACGAATATATGAAATACATAATTATATAGTTGTAATCCCTATTCTTAGGTGGATTACCTTATTGTATTTATAAATACAGTCGTGCGAATACATGAAATACAAAATTAAACTGATATAATCCCTATTTTGTTACCTTACTGTATTTATAAATACAGTCGCATTAATACATAAAATACAATATAGTAGCAAAGAAATTATAGTTACGACAAGTAACTATGAATATTATAACTATATCACGTTAATAACCACTTAACTATAGTGATTTCTCAAAAATTCTCTTATTGAAATAACGGTATCGGCTGAAATATTTGGAATAATTTTTAAGTGTACACTGTAAATGTCCCGACAATATATTTGGCAATTTTCATTCAATTTGGATCTGATATAGTGTATGTTTGGGCTGGCCTGTGCTTAGCATGGCCCGGCCCGTATGGCAGTAGCTATAAATTGATTGCAGATTGGGAATGTCATATACGAAGAGGTGAGTCGAGCGTGGAGTCGGGTCTGGTAAAATTTCTGGCTTCTTTGCCTATCATCAGTGCCCTGCTTAGGGCTTTGTTTCGAGGAAGAGTGCCGTGCGTTATGGCTTTCCGTTTGGTAGGGTGAGTTGATTTCAGTCTAATTTTGTTGATAATCTTTGATTTATCATAGTGCTCGTTTGGTTTTTGTATAATTATTACTATATTTTGGTTTGGATAGAAGACAAATGGTTGCTGGTGCTGGTAGGGATGTGCTTGGAGCACCAACGACACAAATCAGGTTTAAAAGTTTTTCTTTAGATGGCAGAATTTTACCCCTCTTTTTTTAATTTTGGTATTAATTTTGATTTTGATTTGTAAGGGGATACTGCCAGCAAAACTCCTCCGTTCCTGATTACATAGTTCGTCGTAGTGGTAAATTGATCATCCAACTTGTTTAATTCTCCCTTCAAATTTCTATTATTTATTATTATCATTATTCAACTCAGTCATTTCTGGTCCTTGCAGCTAAACTTTTTGTTACCGGGGCAGTATTAGCTGTTACCGTCATTTATCTCGTGTATGTAACTCACTTTTTACTTTTATCCTAGAAAACTCCTCTTTTTGCTTGGTGATCAGTTCTGTTTGTTTTTTAATAATCAACAATGAATATTATACTTTGAAATCAAATGGTACACCCCTATACTAATGGATTTCCACACAAATATTAGCTTGAGTACATAATATTTTCTTTACTAGGGTGTTAAAATATGAGGTATATCCCTTCCCAAATACAAATACAAATCAATATATATATATATATATATATATATAATAAGGGTTTTGCTAACCTACTATGTGGCTGTGGCAGGTTAGCATTGTGTACATAATTGGTTTCTCAAAAATACGCCTAATAAGTGTATTGCAATTTTCAATAGTGTAATAGAGAAGGTCTTTTGGTAATCTCAAAAAAATTAAATCCAAAGTCTGTTTCTCACCCTCATTCCCTTCCCCGCTGTACCTACTATTGGTTCCTGACACACTTATTTTTCTTGTTAATGTATTCTCATGGTCCTCTCTTTTGAGGTTAGTCCATTTGCAGGAATTTATTCACTCCTGTTACTTATGAAAAACATTTATTCTTTCCTGTTACGCTAATTTCTGAATTTATTTTTGGCAGGTTAAACCCTAAGCTGAATGAAGCCAGGGAACGGTATGTTGTACCTTCTTGGCTGTTTATTTTTGCTTTTTTTTTTTGGGCGTAAACTGTCTGTTTTGCGCGCTAATTGATGGTAGTACATCTTAATGCATTCTGCTGGTCAACAAGTAGTTCTTCGCTTGCTTACTGTGGTGGTATCTTGTAGATTCTTTTTTGTTTTTTACTTTATTACCTTAGATTATTAAATGTGATATAAGATATTAGGTTATCAATCTTAGTGTCTCGTAAGCATATGGCTTCGGGTCCAAAATCGATGGTGCTACACTAAGCTTGACATAAGCTGCCTCTACTGATATCTGCATTGCTTGAGTAACCTTCACGAGCATCTTCATGTCAAACTTATATTATTGAAATTCCTATCTTTCATCATCTAGATCTACCTTTCTCTTCTTAAAATTTCTAAATTGTCTTTTCTCACCTCTCATAGATTGTCAGTCTCCTCCATATACCATTCTTGGCCTTGACCTGAGCTTGCTTATATCTTGGCTTGGCTCGACACCTTTATCGCCCTAACATGCTTACTCTTCTAATTATCTTCCTCTGCGCACATCGAGGATTCTTTTTTTTTTCCCCTTCCTTTTGGATTGGGTAAAAAGCCATTTTATTGCACCTAGTGTAAAGTGAATGCTATGGAGTCTGCATTTCAACAAAACAAAAGCCAGCTACATTGCTGCACATATAAGGACTTAAGGAAATCCAACATGCTGTCTGTATCTCTTTCACCAAAATGCTAATGGAGAATACATTTTATATACAAATTCTATTTTGGTTATCGTCTATGATTTGTTTCCTTCCCTATAACCCACCAAATGCGAGCGGGAACAGATCTCCACAGCTCCCAATTCTCTTTCCTGTAGGTTCGTCTGAGTCAAACGGCACCTTTGTCAACAAACATGTAAAATATTTAACTTGTAAAGTTCCCTACTTCCCCATAAGGTTTTCCACGACTATTCTTGTTCCCATGAGGTCTTCCTGTCTGCATATAAATCTTTTTAACTGCTTTAACTGAAAACACATCACGTCTGCTCTGTTTCCACATTATTTTACCCTCTGCGTGTCTCCAAGTAGAACAAGAATCAATTAGCTGAAGTAGAGAGCAAAATTTTCATCCACCTCCCAATCAGTTATATCTCAACATCATTTCCAATCCGTCCATTGTCCAGTACTCAGCCACTGTAGCCCTTTTGTTTGTTGCATAATTAAGTTCTCTTTTCTCTATTTCCTCGCCATTGACAATTTCTACTTAGCTTATCAAGCCTCCTCTCCACCTGTAGCGCATCTGTCGCACCACTAACAAGCAGAAGCCTACCACCCAATGATAAGCTGAGAACTATTGGCCTTCCATTTTAACAACCTTTCCTTGCATTTTCCATGAATCCAGTCCTTATCATATCTGCTTTATGATTAGTCCCAACAGGCATTCCCTAAAACTGCAGCTCATGATGCCAACCAGCTCTTGGATGTTTTCCATCTCATTTACCGGGTATATTGAAGACCATAAACCAGCTCGAATAACACTACTCTTCCTTGGCACCACCAAGGAGGAGAGAGTCATCTGCTTACAAAACATTAGAGATAGGCACTTTGCCCTTTAGAATTAACAGAACGATCCCTTATCTAGGTTTCAATGGGTTCTAGATTTCCTTTGGGTATCCTTGGTGGGAGTTTTGTTGAAAGAACAAGAAAAAGCTGTATCTTTCAAGTGGAAGAGAGAGAGCCCTTGCTTTCTTGGAATTTAGAGTTTATGCTTAAAGGAACAGATCTTGTAGAGAATTTGCTGTGGTGCGAGGAGTTTTTGGTTTGGTATTGACTTGAGTTTGCGGCTTGTTATTGATCAAGAAACCCTGCAATTTGTTACTATTTGTTGTGCTTAAGATGTGCATTATGTTACATCTTAATGTCTTATGTTGTCTTAAAATTGGATATTATGTCTTGACATCTAGACATGTTTTCTAAGTCCCTTTTTTCAGGCAAAGTGTTTAATTATTATCGAACTACTCTAGTTTCATTAATTTAATTCACTTTGTTATTTGCCACATCAGGGACCGTGTTCTTCACTTGGAATGGGAAGCTGCAAAGAAAGAGATGAACAGTTAAAGTGTGTAGTTGTGCACTTATTTATGAGGATGTAGCGTTGATCCTTGTAAAAATACATTTCCTAGATGTAGAAAGATACTTAATTCTGTGATCTTGTATCAGATCCCTGGGACATGATGTATGTTTTCTCTCTATTGGGAATTGGTTCTCTAAAGAAGCGTCTGCAGTAAATGCTAATCTCCGTATGCAATTTTCTAGTAAGCCATAGTTTAGAGATACCACAAGCCATTAAAAACTTACCGGGCGTCTGGTGTTGATTAGTGTTTAGGGTGTGGTCGAAGATCAGGCTTGACTGAGACTTCATTGATGGCGCATTTCGTTTTGGGTGGTGTTTCAGTAAAATTATGACTGAATTTATCATCTCTTTCCTCAAACGAAGGTTCCCCCTTAGCTATTCTTTTCTAAGTTTAACCTTTCATCCCGAATCAGGGCTAGTGACATGAGTGAAGTCCTAACATGGTAGCCAAACTAGAAGGTGTGGCTGGATATCTCCTTTTCAAGGAGAGCTAATGCTTGTTGGAAGTTTACTCTTTCCCTAACTTTGTTATCGATCGAAATTAATCATGATTAAGTGAGATACGTGTATTTCTAAGGTGAAAAAAGGTCTATTTACTAACACAAGACATGCATTCTTTACCTCATTCCGCAAATATATTAGAATTGCCATTTAGAACGTTTCTAGTTGTTCCATTTGAGCTCTTCCACATATATTCCAAGTTAAACTCCGTCACACATGCCTTATATGCAAACGTATTAAACTCCGTCACACATGCCTTATATGCAAAAGTAGCACTTCCATAATAGATATCGGGGGTGTTTGGTACGAAGGAAAACATTTTCGGAAAAATATTTTTTAATTTTCTCATGTTTGGTTGACTTAAATATTTTGAAAAATATTTTTCTTATGAACTCATTTTCCTCCAATTGGAGGAAAATGTTTTCTTTATCAAGAGAAG
>AWOL01S0080932.1:0-12686 GCA_000715115.1 Nicotiana otophora | reverse complement strand
TCTCTGCGGTAATCCTCTCTCAGGGCGACAGGAATAAACTTCTCTAGAAATAGCTGTGAAAATAGATCCCAGGTAAGTGCAAGCGAATCAGCTGGTCTAGTCAACATATAATCTCTCCACCATCTCTTGGCAGAACCAGTCATCTGAAGCAATTCAAAGTCGGCCCCATTTGTCTCAACAATACCCATGTTGCACAACACTTTGTGACAATGATCCAGGTAATCTTGTGGGTCCTCAAAAGGTGCACCACTGAAATGAACAGGAAAGAGCTAGGTAAACTTATCCAGCCTCAACAAGGTCTCAGAAGACACAGCGGGTCTATCACCGACCTGTGCCGCAACAACCGGCTGAATCACCACAACTGGCTGGGCTGTTGGAGTTTGATATAGGGGAGTCTCCTGCTCCGCGGTGTGAGTAGCAGGAGTCTGTGCTCCTCCTCCAGCCCGATAGATGGCTGGTGCCACCGAAAATGCACCAGTCTGAGCCATACTCTCCATAAGGCCCACCAAGCGGACTAGAGCATCCTGAAGCACTAGAGTGGCTATGAATCCCTCCAGGACCTGAGCTGGTCCGACAGGCACGGTCTGGGCTAGGACCTCCTTCTCATGATCAATCTGAGGCTCCACTACGGGTGCTACTACTCGAGCTCTGTCTCTACCTCGGCCTCTAGATCGACCTCGACCTCGTCCTCTACCCCTGGTAGTAGCTGTCACAGGGGGCTCCGGCTCCTGTCCGTCTACAGATGTTATGCGTGTTCTCGCCATCTGTGAGAGAACAAGAATAGAATGGTTCAATCATCAATGATAGAATTAGATCGCACGATAGAGAAGGAAAGAAGTAAAATTTTCCTACCTTTCCACTAAAATTTGCCTCCAAACTAATTGAATCTAACCAAAATCGACTTAATATCAACAAACAATGCTTGGGAAATCAATTATAATAGTTAAAGCTAAGATCTTTACACATTTTCTAAATAGTCAACCCGGAGCCCGCCCCGTCAAACCCCGGGTCTAATGGTAGATTCCGACTACCCATGACCCCACAAGTTCATATATATGATTAGTTTTAAAATTCGAGTCCAAATCAACTCTCAAAACTCAATTTCTTTTTTTTTCAAAAACTTAACAAGGTTTCACAAAATTTCACTTTGATTCCTATGATTTTGATGTTGAAATCTAAGATAGATTGATGGAATATGATTAGAAGTGGATTAGAATCACTAACCCAAAGTTTGTAGATGAAATTTCTTCTTCAAAATCGCCTCCTACAGAGCATATGGTTCCAAAATATGAAAATGAGGCTAAAACTTTCGTCTCTCAGCTTTTTGTCCAGGTGCAAATGTATCGAACCCCGCAAATGCGAAGAAGTCATCGCAAAAGCGAACTCCCCACATATCTGTTGTCATCGCAAATGCGAATATTGGAACTTCACAAAAGCGATCAAATGATCGCAAATGCGATCTCTGCTGTTCCCATGCCATCTTCGCAATTGCGAACAAAATGTTCGCAAATGCGATCATAACAATCCATGCCAAACATCGCAAATGCGATCCCCCACCTAGCAATTGCGAGGTCTGCAGACCACACCCGCAACAGAGGGTCATCAGCTATTCTCCAAAGTCCAAAATCAGTCTGTAGCCTATCCGAAACTCACCCGAGTCCCTTGGGCTCCAAACCAAACATGCACACAAGTGTAATAACATCATACGAACTTGCTCGCGCGATCAAAACGCCAAAATAATACTTAGAACTACGAATCAGGCATAAAATAAATGAAATTGTCAAAGAAACTTAAGAACTTGCCAATTTACAACTGGACATCTGAATCACGTCAAATCAACTTCGTTTTACACCAAATTTTGCAGACAAGTCATAAANCACCACAACTGGCTGGGCTGTTGGAGTTTGATATAGGGGAGTCTCCTGCTCCGCGGTGTGAGTAGCAGGAGTCTGTGCTCCTCCTCCAGCCCGATAGATGGCTGGTGCCACCGAAAATGCACCAGTCTGAGCCATACTCTCCATAAGGCCCACCAAGCGGACTAGAGCATCCTGAAGCACTAGAGTGGCTATGAATCCCTCCAGGACCTGAGCTGGTCCGACAGGCACGGTCTGGGCTAGGACCTCCTTCTCATGATCAATCTGAGGCTCCACTACGGGTGCTACTACTCGAGCTCTGTCTCTACCTCGGCCTCTAGATCGACCTCGACCTCGTCCTCTACCCCTGGTAGTAGCTGTCACAGGGGGCTCCGGCTCCTGTCCGTCTACAGATGTTATGCGTGTTCTCGCCATCTGTGAGAGAACAAGAATAGAATGGTTCAATCATCAATGATAGAATTAGATTGCACGATAGAGAAGGAAAGAAGTAAAATTTTCCTACCTTTCCACTACAATTTGCCTCCAAACTAATTGAATCTAACCAAAATCGACTTAATATCAACAAACAATGCTTGGGAAATCAATTACAATAGTTAAAGCTAAGATCTTTACACATTTTCTAAATAGTCAACCCGGAGCCCGCCCCGTCAAACCCTGGGTCCAATGGTAGATTCCGACTACCCATGACCCCACAAGTTCATATATATGATTAGTTTTAAAATTCGAGTCCAAATCAACTCTCAAAACTCAATTTCTTTTTTTATCAAAAACTTAACAAGGTTTCACAAAATTTCACTTTGATTCCTATGATTTTGATGTTGAAATCTAAGATAGATTGATGGAATATGATTAGAAGTGGATTAGAATCACTAACCCAAAGTTTGTAGATGAAATTCCTTCTTCAAAATCGCCTCCTACAGAGCATATGGTTCCAAAATATGAAAATGAGGCTAAAAATTTCGTCTCTCAGCTTTTTGTCCAGGTGCAAATGTATCGAACCCCGCAAATGCGAAGAAGTCATCGCAAAAGCGAACTCCCCACATATCTGTTGTCATCGCAAATGCGAATATTGGAACTTCACAAAAGCGATCAAATGATCGCAAATGCGATCTCTGNACTCGAGCTCTGTCTCTACCTCGGCCTCTAGATCGACCTCGACCTCGTCCTCTACCCCTGGTAGTAGCTGACACAGGGGGCTCCGGCTCCTGTCCGTCTACAGATGTTATGCGTGTTCTCGCCATCTGTGAGAGAACAAGAATAGAATGGTTCAATCATCAATGATAGAATTAGATCGCACGATAGAGAAGGAAAGAAGTAAAATTTTCCTACCTTTCCACTAAAATTTGCCTCCAAACTAATTGAATCTAACCAAAATCGACTTAATATCAACAAACAATGCTTGGGAAATCAATTATAATAGTTAAAGCTAAGATCTTTACACATTTTCTAAATAGTCAACCCGGAGCCCGCCCCGTCAAACCCCGGGTCTAATGGTAGATTCCGACTACCCATGACCCCACAAGTTCATATATATGATTAGTTTTAAAATTCGAGTCCAAATCAACTCTCAAAACTCAATTTCTTTTTTTTTCAAAAACTTAACAAGGTTTCACAAAATTTCACTTTGATTCCTATGATTTTGATGTTGAAATCTAAGATAGATTGATGGAATATGATTAGAAGTGGATTAGAATCACTAACCCAAAGTTTGTAGATGAAATTTCTTCTTCAAAATCGCCTCCTACAGAGCATATGGTTCCAAAATATGAAAATGAGGCTAAAACTTTCGTCTCTCAGCTTTTTGTCCAGGTGCAAATGTATCGAACCCCGCAAATGCGAAGAAGTCATCGCAAAAGCGAACTCCCCANCACCACAACTGGCTGGGCTGTTGGAGTTTGATATAGGGGAGTCTCCTGCTCCGCGGTGTGAGTAGCAGGAGTCTGTGCTCCTCCTCCAGCCCGATAGATGGCTGGTGCCACCGAAAATGCACCAGTCTGAGCCATACTCTCCATAAGGCCCACCAAGCGGACTAGAGCATCCTGAAGCACTAGAGTGGCTATGAATCCCTCCAGGACCTGAGCTGGTCCGACAGGCACGGTCTGGGCTAGGACCTCCTTCTCATGATCAATCTGAGGCTCCACTACGGGTGCTACTACTCGAGCTCTGTCTCTACCTCGGCCTCTAGATCGACCTCGACCTCGTCCTCTACCCCTGGTAGTAGCTGACACAGGGGGCTCCGGCTCCTGTCCGTCTACAGATGTTATGCGTGTTCTCGCCATCTGTGAGAGAACAAGAATAGAATGGTTCAATCATCAATGATAGAATTAGATCGCACGATAGAGAAGGAAAGAAGTAAAATTTTCCTACCTTTCCACTAAAATTTGCCTCCAAACTAATTGAATCTAACCAAAATCGACTTAATATCAACAAACAATGCTTGGGAAATCAATTATAATAGTTAAAGCTAAGATCTTTACACATTTTCTAAATAGTCAACCCGGAGCCCGCCCCGTCAAACCCCGGGTCTAATGGTAGATTCCGACTACCCATGACCCCACAAGTTCATATATATGATTAGTTTTAAAATTCGAGTCCAAATCAACTCTCAAAACTCAATTTCTTTTTTTTTCAAAAACTTAACAAGGTTTCACAAAATTTCACTTTGATTCCTATGATTTTGATGTTGAAATCTAAGATAGATTGATGGAATATGATTAGAAGTGGATTAGAATCACTAACCCAAAGTTTGTAGATGAAATTTCTTCTTCAAAATCGCCTCCTACAGAGCATATGGTTCCAAAATATGAAAATGAGGCTAAAACTTTCGTCTCTCAGCTTTTTGTCCAGGTGCAAATGTATCGAACCCCGCAAATGCGAAGAAGTCATCGCAAAAGCGAACTCCCCACATATCTGTTGTCATCGCAAATGCGAATATTGGAACTTCACAAAAGCGATCAAATGATCGCAAATGCGATCTCTGCTGTTCCCATGCCATCTTCGCAATTGCGAACAAAATGTTCGCAAATGCGATCATAACAATCCATGCCAAACATCGCAAATGCGATCCCCCACCTAGCAATTGCGAGGTCTGCAGACCACACCCGCAACAGAGGGTCATCAGCTATTCTCCAAAGTCCAAAATCAGTCTGTAGCCTATCCGAAACTCACCCGAGTCCCTTGGGCTCCAAACCAAACATGCACACAAGTGTAATAACATCATACGAACTTGCTCGCGCGATCAAAACGCCAAAATAATACTTAGAACTACGAATCAGGCATAAAATAAATGAAATTGTCAAAGAAACTTAAGAACTTGCCAATTTACAACTGGACATCTGAATCACGTCAAATCAACTTCGTTTTACACCAAATTTTGCAGACAAGTCATAAATGGTGAAATGAACCTATTCCAAGTTCTGAAACTTAAATGCAAACTAGGTAGCAACAAAGTCAACCTACGGTTAAACTTAGAAATTCTTTAGGCCTTCAAATTACTAGTTTTCAACAAACCACGTTAATTCAAGTTAGGGACTTCCGAATTCAATTCCGGACATACGCTCAAATCCCAAATCGCGATACGGACCCACCGAGACCGTCAAAACACAGGTCCGGGTCCATTTATATAAAATATTGACCGTAGTCAACTCAAGTCATTTTAAAGACAAAATTTCATATCTTCTTAAATTTTTCACATAAAAATTTTCTGAAAAAAATACTCGGACTGTGCACGCAAATCGAGAAATGCTAAACGGAGTTAATCGAGGTATCAAAATACGGAAATAAAGATTAAAACATAAAATGACTTGTCGGGTCATCACATTAAAGGTAGGTAAACCATACTTCTTGAATCTCTCAAGCCTCTTCTACTCTTCATTTTATGCCCCTCACCTGACCTCAGGCTGAACCGAAATAATAGGTTGTACTGGCATAATACCAGAAACCTGACCAAAGTGAGCCCGCTGCTATGGAGTACGGGCGGCGGGAGTCTGAGCTCCTCCCCCAATCTGCGAAGTAGCTGGTGCCACTGGGATCAATCCCTCCTGAGCCAATGTACCAAACATGCTGAGGAACTGCGCTAAAGGATCTCCTGAAGTCCGGGAGTAACAACAGGCGCCTCCGGTGCCTGTCCCCCAATCGGAGCGACCGGTGGCTCCTCCGCTGCTGCTCTGGCAAGTGCTCTAGCTGCGGCACGTGCCCCTCCTCTGACTCTATCTCGGCCCCGGCCTCTCGCGGCTCTAGCAGGGGGCGCGGGTATTTACTCATCTGATCCGGTAGTACGTGTCCTCACCATCTGTAATAGAATAGAGATAAAAAAGGCTCAAACTTCGAAATCAACAAATCCGCACAACAGGAAATGAAAGAAGTGGAATTTCCTAATAGTTCCATAGCATCTCGAAGATAAGTACAGACATTTTCGTACCAATCCGCAAGACTCCGCTAAACTTGCTCGTGACTCGTAGAACCTACTCTTTGATGATCATCAGGATTTTGTATTACTTAGGACAAAAGTTTACTGGAGTGGAGGGCGGAGCTATGTGATTTAAAGGAAGTTCAATTGAATCTCCTTTTTGAAATTTTGTTTTCAATTGAATCTCCTTTTTGAAATTTTGTTTTTAATAAATAGATAACAAGTTCTGTTTTTTTTTTTAATAATGTATTTGGTGAATTCCCTTTATACAAGAGAAGCTTCAAATTTAATGTCTTTGGTGTATTAAACATTCTTTTCGTTCACAAATTTGCATCTTACGTGTGATATTCTTTTCGCTCACAAATTTGCATCCTAGGTGTGATATTCCATCAAGTTTTAAAATGTCCTTATCAAATCCGACATTGATGGTAGTGAAGTAAAGAAGAGCTGACTTGAATTTCTTGTTGAGAAATCAAGTGCTGATAACAATATTCAACCACTTGCGGGCTTAATGCTCGTATCACGTGAAGTGTTTTCGATCTTCTTTTTAACTTTTGAGCTAGCGAATTCATGTCTAACTCTTCTCATCAACTTCCTCGATGAAGCGTTTTTATTCACCGTNGCTCGTATCACGTGAAGTGTTTTCGATCTTCTTTTTAACTTTTGAGCTAGCGAATTCATGTCTATAACTCTTCTCATCAACTTCCTCGATGAAGCGTTTTTATTCACCGAGGTCCTTCAGGTTCTTAACTAGTGCATTGATGACATTCTCATTGCGGATTTAACTTATATATGCTAGCAATAATAAGAATTTTTAAATTATTGTATTTTAATTTGTTATAGAAGATGACTTACCTTATCTTCCAACAAGTTTTTAAATCCACTTTATTATGATCCTGTTTGATTTAGGTTGACTTGAAGAGGACATTGTGAAGATATAATTAAATAAATTGAAAGTGTATGGGAGACTCCCACTGACACGACTAGATTATAGGACTTAAAATAATAAAGGAAGAAGGTTTATGTAATAGTATTTGAAATCACAAGTAAGGAATGTTATACTTTACAAATCAAAACCCTTAGGGAAATGTGCAATTCTTCCTAAATTATATGATCAACTAACATGTTATATACGAAATATACGAAAATAAAAGAATATATGAACAAGTAGAGATGCATATATAGGACTTCTCAGACTTGACCCTAAAATCTCATTGTGTATTCGAGAAATCAAGGATTTGCAAGGACATTCGAATCAAAGAAGAATCGGGTCAAAATATGGTGCAGAAAAAATCAATCGATATTAATATAATCCCGCTGTGCATTTGAGAAGTCTAGAATTTGTTAGGACGCCCAAATCAAAGAATAGGCATGTCAAATAATGAGCTAAAAAAAAGGAAAACCAAAAAAGATATTAATAGGTAAACACTCATAATCCAAGTTTCACACTTGGAGTTGAATGCTAAGTTTGAAACATAAATTTTCCCATGCATCGCTTTCACCTTCTGTCCATAAATCTTAAGGTACAGATAATGTAAAAGGATTGAAAGAGATTTGTTTGAGTGGTAAGTTCTTGAAAGAACATGGATATATTTCCACATATAATCATCGAACGCTACTCTCACTAGAACAAAATCACAAAACAATATTTTGTTACATTAAAGTAGCTAAGCTATTATGACTTGTTCATAAAAATATAAATCATGGGATGCTTTGCAAGCATGAGAACTCTACATCAGAAAATGCAAAAAGTTTCACCCGTGCAAAAAATTGGCTGCCCATATTTGAAACAATAGACGATTAAAAAATATTTAAACGAAACCAAAAAACAAGGATGCCTGCATATGCAACAAAAGAAAAGAAAAAGAACCAGAGGTGGGGGGTTCTTCTCTTTGGATTTTACACACCATCCCCCACCTCACGCTTTTATATTTTGGATGTCAAGAAAAACAATAAGTAGATATGCAAACAATATGAACATAATCCTGCGCTGCCCGTCTTGATAACATACTCATGGCCCTTCTGCAAATGGTTAAACTGAAGTATTGTGGAAGAAAAATCGCAATAGCATATGTACCTAAGTTATTAAATGGACTAACACTTCATAAAAAGATAACCCATAGTTAATTGTTCGACATTTCATGTACAACTCAAAGTCCAAAGCAAGAATGGGGGAACAACAGATTACATCCTGATTGCCTGAACGAGATCATACAGTCCTAGCAACTATTTTATTTCAGGTGAATAGACACGATCCCGACATCAGTGCGATCATTCACCAACTTTCTGCAAAGAGATTCAAGTAAATCAGAGCAGGTATATAGAGAAAATATCAAATTTCAAGTAGCTTGAGAAAAACAGCTTTTATCAAGGTGAAAAAAGTACCCATATACTGTTGGGCTCAACCAGCACGAAATATTCTTACACGATGTGATATTGTCCGATTTACAATTTTCCCTAAAAAGCCTATATCATTAGGAGATCCCTACACCTTATACGTAGGCTTCCAATTTTTTCAACTACCAACGTGGGATTTTGTTCGCAAACTCAACATATATACATGATAACATTTGCATGATTAAATTAGCTCTAATATTACAAATAATGGCACCATATCAGCAATCAATTTGTCTGAGGTGTCAGTAAATACAAGTCCAAATTTCAATCAGGTAAAAGCTAGCTAAACTGTTAAATAATAGATATAAAACCTAGCATATTCCACAGGCATTTGCAATAATGGGTTGATAAGAGAGCAAATACTTGTCTCAGTATAGGATATAGAAAGTAAATTTCCTATCTGATTCAAACAAAGTGTTAAATTTCCTATCTGATTCAAACAAAGTGTTATGGCAAAGTTTTCTAATGAACTTGTTCAATACCAAAAGAAGTGTACCTATTCCTTCTTCTCTTTCTTTCCTCCTGTGAAGAGCTTATAACCTCCATAGAAAGCCAAACCCCAACCAGTAAGAGAGACGATCACAAACTGCACTAGATGTCAGTTCATAATCAAACTTCAAGTTTATGATGACCATCTCCAAGTGATAGTGATTAGCATACACTCAATCAAATTCTGATAATGTTACACCCAAAAGAATATAAAGAGTGATGCAATCAACAATTACAGTGTCTGCACAAACCGGTACTAATAGAGTAATAAATAGCTTTGGATGCACTTCAACTGCACAAATGTGAAAGTAT
Source organism: Nicotiana otophora (assembly GCA_000715115.1). NCBI lineage: Eukaryota > Viridiplantae > Streptophyta > Magnoliopsida > Solanales > Solanaceae > Nicotiana > Nicotiana otophora. The sequence continues at coordinate 3,206 of AWOL01S0080932.1, read as the reverse complement.
GTTGCTGCTGATTCCAAACTATCTTCTTTGTTCTATGTAAGGTTAGAAAATGCCACCATGTCTGAACAACAACAACACAACTCCACCAAGTATACTGACAGATCAAATCACAGATAATGGAGATGATACCTTCAGAAAAGATGATGGAGAATTGATCAAAACAATTGCAAGTAACTGAAACAATTCATCAAATTATTACCCTTCAAGCTCTATTTACGACATTCGGTTTTTTATAGTCCCCAGCCGTCTCCAACATCACATGAAAACACATGACAAATTTTAAGGGTAAAAATGAGAAAAATAATTTCTTAAATAAAAGAAGAAAGTGTCTCAACCGTCAACAAACATTTCTGGCATCATCTCTTATCCCTCCGCCTACAACTCCCTACAGAGAATCTGGAATTAGACACCCCTCCATCAACCTCCTCGATGGCCATCACAAACTCCTCTCCCTCCCTCAAGCTGTTTCTGTCCACCATTTTTCAACAAGCATCCACCCCAACTCCAATCCCAACACATGTTGTAGCTACCAATTTTCCCAACTTATTAAAATACAAAAGTCCCTGCTTCTGTACTGAAGGTTTACGAGCTTTTTGAGAAAAAACTGGCAAATGTTTTGCAAGATTTTGGAACAATAAGTTTGAAGTGGCTAGTAATCACTACCCAAATAGATTCTCTTTTCTTCATGGATATGAATCACATTCACCACCAGGGGGCCAATGGTTTTATTCCCACTTTTCCTCCAAACCATCTCTCATCACTGCTGAAAAACCTATTCCAAACTGCCGCCATTGGCAATCTTGAGAGGTTGGATGTTATGGTAGGATAAGGAGGGTTAGGGCAATGAGAATTGGAAGGGAGCTTACGAAGCCAGAGCCCATAGAGTATTGAACTATCGGGGAGTAGAATGGTGGCAGGAAGTGAGGAACAAGGGTTACATGCGCATTTGCAAGAATTCTGCCTTACTAGTTGACGACAGAATGCAGAACTATTGCACAGATGTAGCATTTAATCTTACAAATAGCATCTAACTTCCACTTCACAAGGCACAAGCAATGTCATAAGTACTACCAGAATTAAGGTTTACGGCCACTAAGTGACAGAAGAATTCAAGTACACACGCATATAAGATATTCAGCAGTCCAAGGCTCCAAACAACACAAGCATGACGATAAGATCAAAAAATAACAAGAGAATAAGTCATAAACAGTGAAGAACAGGAAGCTCGATTGTTTCAAGGATAGGCAAGATGATGCTAACCACCAAACAAACCCAAGAAAGCTTAAACAAGTAGAAAAGAAAATTGTAAGCATTCTGAAAAACTCACATGCTCTTCTTTCCATTTTGATGGGCTCATTGGGTCCTGCCAAAAGTTCACCTTTGGAGGACCATGATGGTCTGCATCACAAAGAAAAACATTAATGATTTTAGTGAATCACACGAATGCATTATAAAACCATATTTTAAATGCCATAAGCATTAGAAAATCATATTTTAAATGCCATAAGCATTAGAGCTCACAATTTTTCTCAGTTTCAAATTGTTGAAGATAAGGTTCAAAAATATCTTTTCCATCCAATGTGAACTAAGTTTGAATCAGCAAACGGGTTACAAAACTTAACTTGAGCAAAAAGATGGCTATTGATTGCTTTTGTGGTGTTGAACTGCATTCTCAACAAAGACATCTGAAACATAAACTGAAAGCCCTTCCAAAATGAGATTTTCCTTCCATTTCCAACCTTAATACTTGTTGTTAGCTGCCTAAGGTTCCCAAAACATCCATGATGGATTTTCAAACCCCAGCCCTTAAGGGATATTTTTCGTGCACTATTAGCCATCTTGTTTATATTTATCACATATTACTCCATAGAGTATTCCATAGTATATCTCCGTAGCCAATTTATAAGACGGCTCTTATTATGTGCTTTCAGGTTCCGACTGTCTAATCCACCTTCCTTTTTAATGCTACCAAGCAGTGGCGAGCCAGAATTTTCACTAAGGGGTGTCAAAATATAAAGAAGTAAACACACGAATAAATCAAGGGGAGTCAACATATAGTGATATATACATATAAAATAAAAATTACCGAACTACACAGTGTAATTTTCCGGACGAAGGGGTGTCAATTGACACCCCTTTGATAAGGTGGCTCCGCCACTGCTACCAAGAGTGTTATCACTTATCTCTATTTCTTGCCAAACAAAATTCCTCCTCATAGAGTCACTTCTTTTTCCCACCTTGTCTAGTAAAGGGAATAACAACATGCATCTAGCACATTACCCATCAAGATCACCCTTCCCTATGATGAAAGATATTAACTCCTCCACCTTGCCAATCTTTTTTCACACCTGTCCAAAATCACATCCAAAACTTTCTGATATATTTTTTGAGTCAAGAGACAACCCCAAATAAGTAGTTGGCAATGAACCCACCTCACAACCAAGGATAGCTGCTAAGACCTGAATATTAGTAACTTCTTTGACAAGAAAAAAACACTCTTTCTCCAATTCACATGTAAGAGAAACAACTTGAAAAATGTTCAAGATCAATCTCAAGTCCCTAACTTGAGCAACATCGGCTTCACAAAAACCAAAGAATACAGGAGGTGGGAGATCTTTAGATTGTTACCATCTCAGTTAGACACTTCGCCTTCCATCCAACCATTTCCCCACTTTCAACCTTCAATATGTTATTGAACTCTCCATAGCTATTATATATAAGAAAGCGGCCAGTGGGTCACTTTGCCTTAAACCTCTATCAGAGGGGGCCTTCTAGAGAACTATTGACAAGACTAACTGATACGAAAGTATATAAAATTAATCCATTTATTCCCGAAACCCATATCCTTTAGAATCCTTATAAGATTCCAATGAGATGGTCATACGCCTTTTCAATAGGATCCATGGGACTTGACCTTCAAGCGTGGTGTCCACACATTCATTGGTAGCATAAAAAATCAGACGGCCCTGGATGAAAGCCATATGATGTCCATCCACAAGTTTATCCACCACTTTCTTGAGATAATAATCATATATACATTGTCTATCGGATTGATTGGTCTGGAATCCCTCGCATCATTATTTTTTGGGATCAAAGCCACACATAAAGCATTAAAACTATCGTGAAGAATTCCTAATTTTGAAAATTCTGTACTATCTTCATGATATCATCCTTCAAATTTCAAAATATAACATTTGTGGAAGAAA